>JACEIK010005944.1:8388-67688 GCA_018107945.1 Datura stramonium
ATGATAAATAATTATAGATAATTGTCTACTGGACTGAAATAGTAACTTAAAATAAGATAAATATCTATTTAAAAAGGTTAAATTATAGTACTGTTAATATAAAATAATTTTGCTTATCAATGTATATACAAGAGTCATATGGTTACTCAAAAGCAGTGATTGAGTCACGGAAATAGTTATAATTATCGGCTATTTTTAAGTTTAGAAGGAGAGTGTTGGAGTAAGTGATAAAGTTGTTGTCATGTGTCAGGTGGTCACGGGTATAAGTCGTGAAAATAGCCTCTTGCAGAAATGCAAGACAAAGCTGTGTATAATAGACCCTTGTGATCCGGCCCTTCCCCGGACTCCGCGCATAGCGGGAGCTTTAATGCACCGGGCTGCCCTGCCCTGCCCTATCGGCTATTTTAAATTTATTCAGCTGTGAATGGACAGTTATTTGAGTTAATTCTTCGTAAATGAATTACCTGATCATCACCATTGAGAGAATTCTGCAAAGATTTATCAGTTTGTGCTTTTGCAGGGGAAGAAGGAGCAGAGGCTTTTTTCTCAGCTACTGCAACTGCAACTTGCTGTTGTTGAGCATTGGGAACTTCAATGGTGGATTTTGTTTCTGATTTTGCTGTCACCATTCTTCTCAGACACAAAAACTAGAAGAAGAAGACGACAATTAATTCTTAGTTGAGAGTGAAAAAGAAATTAAAACAGAGAGAAAAACAGAGGACTTTTATGATATTTTCATGAAGACTTAAAAGAAGGAAATTGGAGAGGGTTGTGGGAATAAATAAGAAAGGTGACAAAATTATATAGAGTGAGTGATTAGGAAGAAATTATGTGTTGTTTTAGTAAGAGTTTAATGGGATTTTGTCATTTGCCTTCTTTATATACACTGTCCATTATTTATAGAAAACAGTCTCTCGGCCTTTGACGTTGAAGTAAGGTTTGCGTACACTTTATTCTTCCATACCCTACTTTATAAGATTATACTGGATATGTTGGTGTTATTGTCTTCTTTATATACACTGCCGACAATTTATAATTTCTCTATTTCTGATGTAGAATTAAGGTCTGTGTGCACTCTATCCTCTCATATCCTACTTTATGATATTATACTGAATATGTTGGTGTTGTTGCCTTCTTTATATACACTGTCGAGAATCTATCAGAAACAGTCGCTCTACTTCTGATATTGAATTAAGGCTTGCGTACACTCTACCTTCTCATATCCCACTTTATAAGATTATGCTGGATATGTTGGTGTTGTTGCCTTCTCTATATAACACTATCGAAGATCTATCATAAATAGTTTCTTTACTTCTAACGTGGAAGTAAGATCTGTGCACATTCTATCTTCCGCATACCTCACTTTATGAGATTATACTAGATCTGTTGTTATTGTTGTTATTGTCTTCTTTAAATATACCCCTATCTCAGCTTATGTAGTATAATTTGAATAGAAAATAAAGTGAGACCTCTTTTTTGAACTTGTAATCTTAAGTATGTCATAAAATTTATGTAATATGTTAGTAATGTGTTGTTTGGTTTGTAAGAGAAGCGATAACCGTCTCAGAATAAAGAACAAGATTATTTCATTTCGCGTTTGGTTGAACTTTTAATTTTAGGGATAGTGATCCAATAATCATTTAAACTTTATACTATGACTGTGATATTATTTTATATTATACTCTATGTGGGATAAAAATCTCGAGATTGTTTATATTAAAATTATGATATTATTTTTATACCACACTCAATGCTGGATAATGATCCCTATAGAGGCGGAGTAAGATTTTCTATTTTTGTGGGTTCTGAATTTTAAAACGATGATTTCAAATGTTAATAATTGAATTCTAAATTTAATATTTATATATATATTTAATGAATTTCTTAACACAAATATATGTATAAGCAAAAGTTACCGAATTCTGTCAAACTCGTATCCGTACTTCTAGCTCCACCATCGTATCCCGGTATAAGTACTAAAATAACAAAAATTCCCTTCTGCAAAGCTCTTCTCCCGATATATTTTTAAAAAATAAAGATTAAAACTGAAAATAAAAATTTGTCTTAATATATCTAATGTAAATTCAAATATATATTTTATATTATATCTTGTACATCTCNAACTTCCACGATCTCATATCATTAAAATAATTCTGAAAGGAATATGACATACTACGTGAACATCACACTCCAAAGGCTCCTTCATATGTTATAGAGAATTTATGATGAAAAATTATATTCTTCTATTTGAGAAATATGATGTCTGTCAAGATATAAGAAGCACAAATTTACAATAATACTAAGAAAAATTTACGATAAAAAATTATATTTTTCTATTTGGAGAAATATGGTGTCTGTCAAGATATAAGAAGCACAAATTTACAATAATGCTACAAAAAATTCACAACAAAACCACGTGAACATCACACTCCAAAGGCTCCTTCATATGTTATAGAGAATTTATGATGAAAAATTATATTCTTCTATTTGAGAAATATGATGTCTGGCTGCTATAAGAAGCACAAATTTACAATAATACTAAGAAAAATTTACGATAAAAAATTATATTTTTCTATTTGGAGAAATATGGTGTCTGTCAAGATATAAGAAGCACAAATTTACAATAATGCTACAAAAAATTCACAACAAAAGTGTAGATATAACACGTAAAAGAAAAACTATACAATAAAAATACATATATAAAATATATCATTTTCGATATCTTCTTATAGAAAATACTTCCAATCAAAAGGAGGTTTTAATATTTTGAACTTTTTTGTTCTTTAATTTTGTTCCTAATACAAATTTGTAATAATTAACGCAAAGCCCGTGTTTAGTGACTAATTTTTTACATAAATATATCTTCTTTGTAATACTTCTTTAAATATCTCTTGGATAATTGATTGTATTGTAAACTTTTTTTAGTGAGACTGATAGAAGTCATATTTTAATTAGGATTCCTTAGAAAATCATATTTATGAAGAAGTCCTTAGGGTTAAATATTTTACCCAATCCCTAGCCTACCTATAAATAAGCCCATGACCTACCGCCCGGCATACACTCAAGATAAAGTTAGAAGATTCTTAGGCTTTCTTCTTTACGCTTTCAGAAAAGACAAAGACGATTTCCCATAAGGTATGTTCCTATTTATTTTTATCGCCATGTTTTGACTTTACGTATGTGTTGAAATTCAACATTTCGTAAGTATGTGTTGAAATTCAAATATCAGAAGTACAAGCTTTTCAGAGAATGACCGATAGAGTTTATTCGAACTTGCTATCAATCGAAATATATAAATATAAGACAAAATAGGTAAAAAGGAATATAATATTGTAAATTTGGATTCAATAGTTTAGAAAGAAAAAGTTGATGTATATGAAAATTCATTAATATTTAAAATAAAAGCAATCAAAAATTATGTTTATATTTCGTATAATAGACTTTTCCCCGTTTTGGCCATAGAGCAGATTTCCCTTCTAATTTCACGCCTTATGGCGAAAAGGTCACGAGTTTCCAAGTACGGCATAAAGTGAAGATTGGGGAAGTAGGAAAATTTCTTGGCGAAGTCGAAGATGTAACTAGCTCCTCGATACTTCAACTATAGGGTATGTGATCAATTGTCAATCAAAATACACAAAACAATTGTCACATGGTATAAAGTATTTATTAAATTAATTAATTGCATAATGTAATTTCATGTGTTATCGATGTAGTTTGTCTCAAACTCACAATCAAAATAAATGAGAAACTTATTTTCGTTCTTAATTTTATAACTCAAGTAAAATGTTTGTAATCTATGCAAACATTGAAATTCTTCGCTATAAATTTTATAAAAATTAATCCGCGCAACATATGCATGCAGAATGCGTGTCAAGCTACTTGTCTTATTGTATTTTTTTTTTTTGCATTTTAAAATTTTAAAAAAGTCTTATTTGTGAAGGAAATATGAAATTCTGAGTTGTCAATATATTTATGGCTCGCCTATAGAAATCCATCTTAAATCAAATAAAATTTTTGTGTCTACACATACATTTCTCCGAATTTCATTTTCATCCCGTGAAGTTGTATACTAACTAATAGATAGAACCAGAAGCGAAGAACAACAATCAACTGCCAAATTTTGGCAAAGTGTCACGATCCAAGTAGCCGTGATTGACACCCATATCTCTTTCTCCTGTGGGCGGACCAACGTGTCCCAACTAGCTCATTCAAATTCATCATTCATACTAGTAAGTAAGCAATCTTCATAAAAGCGAAAGTCTTATAACCATAAAAGAATATTGGCGCATTGAAATTCATTATACTTGGAGTACATCTACATAATCACATTCTACGAGAAATAAAATAAGTCCACATCGTAAACAAAAGAAATCACCACCTCTTGATATCTCGCAAACTCGCCCTACAAATGAGGTCGAGAGGAACTTTTGGTCAGCTACCAGACTTCACAAAATAAGTACAAACGACATTACGACACAATATACCGTAGGCATCATTGCCGACCTTAAATAATAATGGATATACATGTGAAATAGCAACATACATACACTAAAGCAAATAAACATCACATAATCCTATTTTTAGAATCATTCAAAGTAAGGTTCAAAGTCAAGCCACTCACCTGACAGGGCCTCACTTAGTGGTAAAATTACCGCCGCACCGAGCAAGCATCGGGGCTAGGCAAGAATCCGACCAAGATGTCAACCTTAGGTTTCGCCTAGAATTTTTCTCACAATTAGTTCATCAACTCCGAACATGTTTATGAACATGTGTAACCTAGATAATGAATAAGCCCGATACTTAATTCAACTAGAAGGTGTCTCAAGTATCAATCAATAAAATACACAAAATAATTGTCACATACTATAAAATATTTATTAAATTAATTACATAATAGACTTCTCATATTTTGTCAATAGAGTTTGCCTTAAACTCGGCAATAAAAAATAAATAGTAACTGCTCCTTTAATTTTTATAACTCAAATAAATAGTTTTAATATATGTACCACTGACGCGATATATATAATGCAAAAATGTGTCAAGCTACTAGACTTTCTTGTAGTTTTTTTTTTTTGCATTTTAGATTTATTTTTTAAAATGTTTTTACTATTTTCTGTTTTTTGAAAATTTTGAATTGTTCAATATAATTTATGAGTCACCTCGTAGAGATTCATCTAAAATCAAATAAAAATTTTAATGTCTACATATATATTCTCAATTTAATTTTCATCCATTGAACTTGTATATTATCTAATAAATAGAACTATAAGCCGGAGAACATTTCTCTAATCAATCAGCTAAAATTTTTATAAAGCACACATGATTAGAAGAATGAATACATAATCTTAAAATGTGTGTCAAAAAATACAATAAGCTCAAACTTTACAATAATATTGTAAATAATCCAGAAATGTCTTTCGATTTTTCGTTAAGTAGAAATGAGTCTCTAAATACAAGAAGCACAAATTTATATTAATATTGCGAAGAATTCACGATAAAAATATAGATTTGACACGTAAAAAATAAAATACACAACAAAACAATATCTTATGATTTACCTTTATATGTAAATATACCATCTTTTCGTACCCCATATAAAAAATACTTTCGAACAAGGGATCGTTTTATTTTTAAATTTTTGTGTTCATCAGCTTTCTATTCTTGATGTAATAAAGTTAGAACAACTTACGTAAGATATCCGCACAATATAAAAATGATAGATCTATATATAAGATATATCCACAACATTAATTATGGTGATAATGTTCATGTACTACAATAAAGATAGGCTTTTAAAAGTGTGAATAGGTTTTAAAAAATTATTTCTGTTATGCGAGCTTCACATCGAAATTATCCAGTGTTTACGTGAGGCTTTCTATTTCGTTTGTAATATCACTTGTTCAACCTAGTTAGAAGTAGAAGTAGAGGGCACCGATTACTCCCACACTTCGTAAAATCAAAAGTATGAACGACGTGAGTTTCTTGTCCCACGATCTCATATCATTAAAATAATTAAAGGAATATGACATACTACGGAACATCACACTCCAAAGGCCTTCATATGTTATACACTATGATGAAATTATATTCTTTCTATTTGAGAAATAATGACGTTCAATAAGATACAAGAAGCACAAATTTACAATAATACTAAGAAAAATTCACTTATAAAAATTATATTTTTCATTTGGAGAAATATGGTGTCTGGTCAAGATATAAGAAGCACAAATTTACAATAATGCTACAAAATTCACAACAAAAGTGTAGATATAATTAGAAGAAAACTATACAATAAAAAATACATATATAAAATATTAATTACCTTCTATATCTTCTTATAGAAAATACTCAAAAGGGGAGTGTTTTAATATTTTGAACTTTTTGTTCTTTAATTTTTGTTCCTAATACAAATTTGTAATAATTAACGTGCAAAGCCCGTGTTTAGTGACTAATTTTTACATAAATATATCTTCTTTTGTAATATTCTTTTAAATATCTCTTGGATAATTGATTGCATTGTAATTTTTTTTAGTGAGACTGATAGAAGTCATATTTTAATTAGGATTCCTTAGGAAAATCATATTTTATGAAGAAGTCCTTAGGGTTAAATATTTTACCTTAAGAAATTCCTTAAATTTACTTCCATAAATACGCTCATTTAATCTACTAGTCCTGAGATACACCTGCAGATAGTTAGAAGATTTCAGGCTTTTCTTCTTACGCTTTCTTACATAAAATTCGAAAGACAAAGACGATTTCCCATAAGGTATGTCTTATTTATTTTATCGCCATGTTTTAACTCTACGTATGTGTTAAAATTCAACATTGTAAGTATGTATTGAAATTCAACATTGTAAGCTTTTTTAGTGAGACCGATAGAGCTTCTCTATTCGAACTTATCAATCGAAATATATAAAATATAGTTACACAAAATAGGTAAAGAGCATAACATTATAAATTTGATTCAAATTTGACAAGGAGATGATCACATGTGATTTCATCATGATTAATGAGGATCATTGCATCAAAGTAAAGATGTCTAATGGAATGCTCTGTAGTTTTTTTCTTTTACGAATGGTATTTGTTGGCTTGAATAAATATATGAAAATCCGTACGTCATGAATTAAGGTCATTTTGACATAAAGGGTAGAAGTAGACTACATACTTGATGTTAAGATCCAATGAAATTATTCCAAAAGATTTTTGAGTTTATCTCAAGACACATATTTAATTTTTTTTGTACACTTATGAATGAATAATTACAAATCCATAAATACTGCTATAGAGATAGAACACTTTAAAACTTGAAATGTAAAAAAAAAATCTCGAGTTCCATATTCAAGTAACATAGGAAGAGTAATGTCGAGATGAACATGAAGAGGTGAATCTAAAATCTTGATTCATGATTTTTCTTTACGCATTCGTACTTGAAATTCATTAAACATTCACGATATTAATAATAATTATCATAAATATTTTAATATTTATTTATATATATAATATATTTTATAAAATATTATTGTATAATATTTAAATATCACTATATATGGATAATTTAAAAGTGTATCTTATATTGAATATCTCTATTATTAAAAATAAAAATATTTTTAAAAAGGTTTTTTTTGTTTTTTTAATTTTATATTAATTTAAAAAAATCACATCCTACTAGCTTATTATAAAGGACTATATATTACAACATGTTGGACTGTAGCACTGAACCTGAGTATTAATTAAAAATTAAAAATTATTGTTTTGGAAGTCTTTTAATTTAAAGCCCAAGAGTCTCCCAACTTCCCGACGGTGACTCAGAAAAGAAGAACAACAGATGTCTGCAGCACCGACTTATTCCTCTTCAAGTTTGCCCGATTCAGACTCCCATCGCCGCCTCCTCAAAGAGGTATTTGTACTTGCAGCGCTTCTTTTCGCTTACCTATAATAATGTTTTCAAATACCGATTGAGGGTTTTGTGGAGTTAAGTTGAAATTTTTAATGAGTCGGTTTATTTACGGCACAACAGGTGAGAAGTCACGAGCTATCGCCGGCTTCAATAACCTTCCTGCTTCTCGGGTTTGTGTTCTTATTCTACTGCTTGATGGATTTTGTTTTTTCTACTACTACTACCAAGAATGACCATGGTTTATTTGGCAGTGACCGTCACTATTGTGGTTTGACGGCGTGACTCTATCAATTGGTTGAGCTTCCTCTAAAATGATAATCTCTTATTTTTATTCATGAGTATCCTATTCTGATTTTATCGTTCAATTAAACTATATAGGGCCTTACCCTGGGATATTATTAAAGAGAGTCTCTGTAATGGCTATTATAATATTATTAGCCCTTATAAGAAGAAAAAAGAATGTCTAAACACTTTTAAAAGCTAGAATTTGACTTGAGGACTGAGAATTTGTTCTGTAAATCCCAGCCAAAAAGGTGTTGTCAGGGATGTTTGGGCTTTTAAGGTTACTTTTAACTGAAGCTCAAACACCTTTTAAGAAGATAACATTTTAAAACTAAAATCCATTTCTTGTATGGAATGGGTGAGGTGGCCTCTAAGACAGAGAAAAATCAATAGAAGGGAAAGACATGGATCCTTTTAGGGAAATCAATACAATCAAAGGTGTATGGAAGAATGAGCTCGGGAGGTTAGGGAGGGTGGTTATGTCAAAAAGGGAAGTGGAGCTGGTTCCTAAATGTATGTCATATGCTAGGAGACAGTCAAGAGGTAGAGTAATTTGCCAACGACTGTCGACATTTGTTACACAAGAAATCAGTTGGGGAAAAAAATCATGATTGACTAGGCTAAAAGAAGGAGATAGCAACACAAGATAAATTGGATAAGATTTTACTGTGGAAAAACATTGTACCTGAGATCCTTTGAAATCTCAATTACTGATAGGGATTGACATTGATAGGCGATGCTCTAACAGGAGAAGGATATAAGGAAGGAATAATCTAGTACTATGCTGTCAGAGGCTGTAAGCAAGAGAAAATTGATGCCAATTGTAGTGGACTTTAAGTCAAATTGGGCCATAGGGACACAGCTGAAAACCTTTTTACATTGGATGAGTTGGTGGATGCAATAAATAGTTTTGTTGGGAGCTAAGGCACCCTGGATTGTGATGTTCCTGCGACATTTTTCCACCACTGGTGGGAAGTATTAAGAAGACTTCTTGCTCATTTATAGAATCACAAAGAAGATCAAAGTATGGGATCTACGACCTATTTTTTTGATAGGAAGCATGTAGCATTGTCATAGCCAAGGTACTATCAATGATATTAAAATTCTGTTGTTGGCTAGTTACTATCCACATAACAATATGTTTGAACTAAAGTCAAGTATTGGATAATTAATGGTCACATTTTAGAATGTTTGATTAAAGTCAGTTGTTGGCTAGTTCATGTTCACTTATCAAAATGCTTTAGTAGAAAAAACCAAATCATAACTGATAGCCACGAGTTGTAAGTGGGCGTGCTGAGGAGTGGTGATCCGACTTTGTGCATGAGCCCGATGTTTTATAAGGGTTTATCAACACGCAATTTGAAATTTCTTGATGTACTTTACTCGACAATTGAGATTTCGGGGATGGAGTAATTGGATTCAATGACGTATTACCATAGTGAGGTTCTCAGTAATTAATGGAACCCATAGCAGAGGTATAGACTCTGTTATTCTTGTTGTCATTCACTTTGTGTGGGAATCTGGGTAGATTAATGGAAGAAATTGCAGTGAATTTACAAGGGTTTGGGAGTGGGAGATGGACTCGGCTTGATATTGCATATCCACGAGAGTTTACCATCTCAGCCATTTGGATTGTGATTATAGATGAGAAGATCTTTAAAATTAGTCTCAACAGAGCTATTCAAGGCCTGAATAAGAAGAAATGCATGACTGCATGCAAAAATTCTATAGTTACACAAGAATGGGATATGAGAGAGGATAGAATAAAGTCAAGCTGACTAGTTATTAGTACTCTTTCTATGGGTTTAGAATCAGACCAGATCAAGAAAGGAAAATGAGATGTTATGAGTTGGTGTTACATCGTTATGATGAAAAGATTTGAATGACTTGTTATCATGCTGTAGAAGTGTAGATTGACCGTATTGTTTTCTCTACTTGATATTCATAGGTTGTTTCCCACAACTAAAACAAGTTTGAGGGTGAGTAGTATCAGGAGTGAGATGAAAGCAGCATTTAAAGTACCTGGCTATGCCTTTTGGATGATTTAGAATGAGACAGGAGGATGTTTCAAGGTCATAAAAAGAGCTTAAGAGTTGGGAGATACAAAGAGCTCCGCTTGTCTAATTTATATTGTTAGTGTGAAGGAAGAAATAGCTTCTGACTCAAATTCAGATTTATTAATGTTAATTACAATAATTTTTTAAGTTGTTATGCACCACCTGTCGTAACAAGGTCTTTTCAATTGACTGTGCATTCTTGAATTTGTCATTCATACTTCAATGTTTAGCTATCTTTGGGAACTTTGAAGTGGTCAAGCATTAGGGAGAAAAGGGTATCTAGTGAGAAAAGAAGAGAAATCAAATAGAACTATAGCTTTATAAAGTCTTCAAAGAATCTCAAAATCTCAAAAGCAGCATTCACCTATCTCCATCAAATGAAATTGATTACGGAACTCTAATGCAGATGTAGAGATGTCATACTTAGAATTTGACGAAGATAAGTTTCTGTCCCTTTGCTTGTTTTTGGTTTCTTCTTTTACGACCTGTCAACCACTCTCCCACTGGAAAGACCTATTGTTAATTTCAAACTTTGTGTGATCCCCAAAATGAGTCGCATCATTCTTTGGGGATAAGTTTTATTTGCTGTGGAAGGAGCCAAGAAGGTGCAGAATAGCTATAGGTCCTATTACAAATGAAAGGAGTTGAGAAAATCTAGCAAAGCTTCTACATCACATAAACTCAAGCGTGTTGCACCAGAAAGCCAAAAAAATACAAATGTTTCTATCTGATTCTATGTGCGGTCTACTTCTTCCTTCGCAGCATCATTGTTTCTCTCAGTTCGAATCAACCAAAATACAGGGTAGAGAAGAGTAGTTAACCATCTTCTTTTTCCATTTTTCTTCAAGCCTCTGCCCACAAAATGTTGTCTAGCTGTCCTGAAGCACCGAACTCAATCCATAGGATAAAATACATGCTTTAGAGCTCTCTTGAACCTGATAATGCAGTTAAAGCAAGTGGTATGCATTATTCTCAAGCCTCGTGCATGCAGCACCTGCAGCTGTAGGTTATTGGTCCCATCGTTGATTTGACTGCCAGAAAATGCCTCGCTTATGTAGTCTTACAAAAGCTTTCAGCAGCTTTAGAAGTTCCTTGTTCTTCCAAGTGATGCGTTCCATGACCACACTGACTGTTTAGTTCTACAGTTTAACAATTTATAAACTAGAATTCACTGGGTAGCCATCCCAAAAAAAAGGGAGTCTGTTTATCCTCTTCCATTATTTTTTCTGTCTTCTAAGAATATAATTTTATCAGAAAAAATATTGGAAAGGTTTTAATGTTGGTGTACATGAGGTCATTGTGTCAAATTTATGTTTGGTACGCCCCAGAGGGGTTACTATATGGATGGTACTTTTCAACAGATAAGTGAATTCGTGTAGGTGGTGGCTGAAGAAAATGTAATCCTCCTTCTATCTGCTGCGGTCTTATATTCTGCTTTACGCACACACGCCTCAGAAGCTAGCAGGATTCACCGGTAGGCCTCCTGAATTAGTCGACTAGCTTTGTTCTGCCAAAGTTGACCAATCCTGCACTCTTTTCTTTTACATTTGTAGCTAATAAACTATCATTTTCTGTGCTTAAACCTAACTCACTTCCATCTTGTTACAGAATCAGTACAACTCAATATTACTGTGTACATTATAGTATTAGCTGGATTAAGAATTTGAATATCTAGCATTCTTAGTTAGCTTATTCTCTTCATGTATTAGTATCATTGTAATCTTTGAGTAATAAGACAAGTTATTCTCCATACCTTCTCTCAAAATGATGTATCAGAGCCTACAATACCCGAAACCTTCAACTCGTTTCTGTTCCTTTGTGAAAAAGTATCCAGCTTCTTGGGTCTCTCTTTTAAAGTGACTGTGCTTTGCTTCACCACTCAACCATAGAAGGAGACAAAACAACTTTCTGTCCAGAAATAACATTCTAGCGACGGGGCAAGAATCGAGATCCTTCACGCGCCACCTGGAGTTTCACACTGCTTTCCTGCACTGGCGCGTGTTCCAGCAGAATCCATCGACGCTTGTATCTCCGGAGTTGCCTTGTAAAATCTGACTAATTTCTGGTATTTAGGTCTTAAACACTATCTGAAGTAGTTGCTCACTTTTCTAGTCTGCTCTATTCTTTCTATAATTTGGTGGTATTTGAAATCTATGGTGGTTATGATATGGTTCATGGTTCAGATAACTTTGCTTCACAAAATTAGTCTCTGAGCATTTTATTTGGTGAATTGAGTTCCAAAGGTGTTTGGATATTCTTTTGCTGAAAGTTTGAATCTTTATTTATTGAAGGATTTGATTTTCTTTAAAAGTTTCAAAGAGATTCGGAATTGGTGAAGATAATTTTCATTTGAGAAGGAAGTTTTTTATCCTGTTTTTGGACTTTGGTATTTTGGACTTTATGCTTTCTGATGTTTGTGGGTATCACTTACGGATTGTGAAAATTCTATTTGTGCTCCGTCGACTAAATATTTAGAGGAGTTGACTGAGATAGTGGCTCCTAGTTCATCATTTGATAAAACAATTCTGGTTTCAGCTGAGAGTTTAAGAATTTTTCAATATAAAAAATTACCGAAAGAATCTACCTGAGTTGTTGTCTTTGTTGGTTCAGATGAAACATGTCTTATCACCTCTTCAACTAAATAGGTGATTGATTTAGGTGCTATAAATCACATGATTGGTAATCCTAATATGTTTTTTAGCTTTTAATCACATGAAGCATTCTCTCCAGTTATCGTAGCTGATGGATCGGCTTGTAACAGTGTTGGATCTGGATTGTTGGGCCAACCTTCTCTATTACCCTGTCATAGTCTACCAAAAGTTGGCCTTAATTTGATTTTGTTAGTAAACTTACTAGAGACCTTATGTTACATGTCATTCTTTCCCAATCATTATTTGTTTCATGATCCTACTACAAATTAAGTTATTGGAAAATGATATGTATATGATGACTGCTAAGCATCCTTTATGAACGTGGAGTCTCGGTTTGCTTCTCCAATGTCGCCTCCATTGTCAATTGGGACATCCTTCCCTACTGAAGAAGCATCGCCTTGAGTTTCAGGATGTTCCTTCATTGGATTGTGAGTCATGTTGACTTGTGAAACATCATCGCATCTTGTAATCTCCAAGGTTAACAAGCAGGTTTAGTTGGTTTTTGAGTTAGTTCTTTATGATGTTTGGGAATCATGTCCTATTGTTTTCAAAACAGGGCATAACTACTGTCATTTTGTGATGGTTTCTCTGATGGCATGTATTTATTTGGTGAAAAGCTGCTTGAAGTGTTTACTTTACTTTTGTGCCTTTTGTGCTAAGTTAAAACTCAATTCAATGTTTCAGTACGTATTTTAAGAAGTGACAACGCCAAAGAATATATATCAGAATTGTTTCACTCATACATAAGGCAACTTGGGTATTTTCCAATTGCCTTTCATATGTTGATACACCCTCTCAAATGGAGTTGGCGAGAGAAGAGTAGGCATCTAGTTGAGACAACTGTGGCACTTTTGTTTCAAATGATGGTTCCTAAACAATTCTGGGCAGATATGGTCTCTATGACTTGCTTTCTAATTAATAACATCTGTTGTACTTGTTAGTAATATATGCTTATAATGTTCTTTTTTCAAAAAAGTCACTATTTTTGGTGCAACCCGAGGTGTTGGAATCACATGTTGGTGTTTGAAATGTTCACCATTTGTTACTAAGTTAGGTTTCAAGCCATTGAAGTGCATTTTCCGGGCTGTTTCGCTTCCAAAAAGGGTACGTTGTTATTCTACTCGAACTTGACAAATATCTTGTATCAAACAATGTATTTTTTGGAGATTACACGATTCTTCTATGCATCTCCCATTTCTACAAGTCAGGGGAGGAAGTTGAGTGGTTATTTATCAAATCTCGTGTTTTGACTAACAATCAAAATTTCTTTTAATAGACCCGCTTCTTTTTTTAATTACAACCTAACTATTGTACCTTCAAAGATCCGCCCATCTCAAAAAGTAGCAAGACCGCCAATTGTTTATGTTTACTTAAGGAGGCAAGAGATTGATGATACTTGTAATGCAATTAGTTTTGTCGTCTCTGATCCTCCGTAAAACCTTATCCTCCCTATTGCTCTTCTCGCATAGGTGCACGCCATATATTTCATTGCCGATTTTGTTTCCCATGACCGCTTATCCTCTACGTCTAGATCTTTGATTGCTTCTCTAGTCTTCATCTTTGTACCCAAAACAATAAAGGAGGCTTTGAATCATCATGGATGATTTGATGCAATGCTTGATGAAATACATGCCTCAGAGGAAAATTTCTCATGAATTTATGGACTAAGCCATGGAAAGAAAACAAATAGATTAAAAAAGTGGATTTTCATCTAATAATCATATGATTTCATAGCAAGATTTAAGGCCAGACTTGTGGTGGAAGGGTATGTTTAGACATATGGGGGCACATTATTTAGACACATTCTCCCAATTGCCACCCCAATTTCTGTCCACTACATTTCTCTAGCTGCTTTCAAGAATTGGTCTTTACATCAGTTGGATATCAAGAATGTACCTTCGTGGTGACTTCAAGAGAAGTGTATATGGAGCAACCATCCAATTTTGTTGCTCAAGGGAAGTATGGAAAGTCCGTCATTTGGAAGAAAGTCCGTATGGCTTGAAGCAAAGTTCTTAGGCTTGGTTTGGCAAGTTCCGCAAGGTAGTTCAGGGTTTTGGGTTGAAAATGAGCAAATGTGATCACTCAATCTTCTAACTGATTGATGAATGGTAAGAATCACATATTGGTGATAGAAGGGGCTCCCGGGCTTCCTTATTCTGGGCAATCCTTGTTGAGCAAACTTTGGGTTGAATAGGCTCAAGTTCCATTCGAGGAAGCACTTAGATAATTCTAATTGATGGTTAGAACTCGGTTTTGTTCAATCACTTTCCAGTTCCCTTGCCATTCCTTTCTGGGATTCCCAAAAAGGGGAAAGGAAGCAAGGGTGGGGGTGGAAACAGTAGGGATTTTTTCATTTTTTATCCTATGTAATGGAGGTCTTTACATGCATGCATGAAACAAATATATAAGCTTTGAGTTTTTTAAGACCTTAATTCTTTCTATTGTCACAAGTTGAACTGAGGACTGACTTGATCTATTTTGTTGTATTATCCTCTACATTTGAAGCATTTGTGCATGTATGATAGATAAGGTATAAATGTGGATATATGATATATCTTTATAAATGACATAGTTCAAGTTTCAATTAATTTACGAGGTGTACTTTGTTATTTCATCACCAGGCTGTCTACCAAATGGCAACCTGTTCTTCCGTACAACTGTGCAGAAAGCAACAGCATCAGAACAAAGTAAAATATTCTCTCTGGCGCGGGATTCAGTTGTTTTTTGCCAATCACTCTTCAGTAGTATTCTCATCTTTATCTTCTTTTTATCTTGGCTTATTCTGGACAGAACAAGTTGATATGGTTAGATCTAAGCTACAAAAATTAAGCTCTTCATGAGGTAATCAAGTTCCTTATCTAGTTTGAGCAGCGGGAAAGAGCTTTAACTTACTCTTTGCTTGTGGAGAGCGTGAAACTGACTTTGCTGTTTAGGTTATTCAATTTTTGGAGTTTATATACCTGTTGAAGTTGGTATTACCATAGTGTTTTTGACTTTAAATCTTGTGGAAGATGTTTTGAAATCTTGGCTATCCATAGTTTTACAATTGACTGCTTGGACATTCTTCTCTCTCTCTCTCTCTCACAAGCGATATATCAAACAATTTCTCGACCACCGGCCGAGTGATAAAGCTGCGATACACTTACCTCCCATATTCCACTTTATGGGAATTACACAAGGTATGTTGCTGTCGTTGTCGTACCATAGTGTGCTGTGTTATATTGATTATCTATAATTTCAATTGTAACATGAGATTACGGTCTTCAGCAAACTTTTAATAGTCAGATTTTCTTGTCTCCACCAGAGCCGAGCCACATGCTCCACCGCTTGTGCGGGCTCCCTCCAATTCCTTTGGGTTTCATTCTGCGAACATACCCTGTGCGGGATACTTAACGCGTTAGTTACAGCACAGCGGCGAAAGCATACAAAGATAGCGAGGCTTCCATCGCTAGATTTAGGGCGATAGGGCGCACCTGGCCACTTCTCATTGTATGCAAGTGAGATGCGAAGAGAGTTATTGAATTGAAGAGCACTAACTGAGAGGCGTGGGCAAATCTCTCAATCTCATTGGATAATCTGAGGTCGGTCTAAAACGTGCTAATATTGAGCATAGGTCAACTGTTTGAACTAATAATAACGTACTTTGGGCTGTAATTTCATAAATGCATGTAATGATGGTAGCACATGTACTCTTCTATTTTGGGAGGTGAAGGTGGTTTCTATTTGGAGAAAAAATATAAAGAAAATAACTAGGAAGAAGTTGCAAATACTATAACTGTTAATATAAAAAGATATGCTAAAATTCATAATCAAGTGAAATTATCATAATAATATTATTGAAATTTTAATTAAATTTATAAACACACATATCTAGAGAAAAGATCTTTTTTATTGATAATATTTAGAGTGATGACATTATTTAATTATAAAGAATAGTAATTTTAGAGGTGGACAGCTTATCTTTTTCCAGGTGACTATTTCTCGTTTTATTTTATGTTAGTGGTAGGATACTGCATTGGTATGGACATACGTATTGAGTCCCACATCGATTATGGGAGGGGGTGTAATTTATTCCATATAATTGAAATATTTTTTTTAATATAAATTTTTGGATTGAGCTAGATATAAGATTCAATTCTTTGCTGTGATATTGGGTTATGCTCATGTCAGTTCACTACTTGTCCAATATTAGTTTCATTTTATATTTTTCGTGTTCTAAACGAGGGTGTTGGGTCCTACATCGATCTTTGATAGGATTACTTTGATTTTGATTTTGCAATATTACATTTTCATAATAATTACAATATATAACAAGAGTTTTTTTTTATAACCTACTCGAAACAATTTAGATGGAACTCTACTTCTAATATCAACCTCGTCGCTGTAACCTATTGCCTATTTCTCGGTGGCTCACATCATCGTGCGCCTCCGCCCAGGCCGATCCTAATCCCATATTATACATAAACCTTTGGTAGATTATGCATCGAATTCGTCCCCGCATCACACCACAAACCCATATCGATAAAGCCACTACTTATCTACGGAGAGCCCAGAGTTACCAGATGGTGACGAAGTCACTCACATGATCTACAAGGTAAACCTTCAATGTGTCAGCTATTGAAAATCTTCATATGGGTGGCCGGATATCCAAGAACTTAGAAAGATGATCCCTAAACAATATGAATTGGAAAGGAGAATTGTATTATTGGACACAAGGGCACATGTACTAAGGTATCAAACCATGGAGGATTATGTGGACCATTGCTCAATCGCCCTTTTACTTATCCTATAGACAATGGACCTTTTCAATGCGTACACTAGAGTGATATCCTTGTTTGGATCCAAGAAGAAACAATGACAACAATAGCATGAATATCCTTTCCATCGTTATCGTCAATTTCTTTTTTGCTGAATGCATGTTGTTTTCACTTGTCGCGTTGGAAAAAGCCTTTGCAAACTGATAGTTCGTTATGAATCAAACTAGACCCAGTTGTGCTGTGGTCAGCAGTAGGATCTTTTATAATCTCTAAAAGAATCAAATATCGTGACTGAAGCTGCATAAGAGAAGTGATAGACAAATGGATTAGACTGGGCCATGACTGGGCGACCCAAATATCAGAAAAACCGCAAGACCTGTGGATACAATGAATAGGGGTATGCTTGTTTGAAGACTAAATTATATCCTAAAAGTGAAGGAAGAGGGAGCAAAAATGTATAATAAAGGATCATGGCAACATCGAACAGTACAAACAAGACTATGAGAAAGCAGAGAAGAATATTCGAACATGGAGTCTGGACAAAGAATCTTCAAAGATAATGAAGAATTTCAAACTTAAGGAAACATGAATAATGCAAGACATCAAAAGGTTGATGGCGAAATTTGTGTGGAATAAAAAGCGTACTTCAAGAGAGAAATCAATAATGTCAACTAGCTTGAGGTCCTAAAGGACCAAGAGGGGACCAAAAAGAACACATAGGTCAAAGGATACAAAGAATACATAAGACACGAGGGCTAAAGATGAAGTCAAGAGCACACTACTCGTAAATAAAGAAATGGATAACGCAGCTGGTACACAACATCACAAGGGTTGGTAAATAACACATAGGGTCAGACACAAAATAGTAGCACAGAAAGAGTGGTATGGAAGCCAAAAGAGGACAAGGTGAAGGAGAAGGAACAAAGGGGAGTAAAGGAAAAACAAGTGCATTTAAAACCCCTCAATGTTGTTGAAAATGAAGAAAAAGGGGAGTAGAGGTCCCGCATCTACAAAGAACCAACAATGCTTCTCGTAAAAACAACACTTACATGATCATACGTACATGAGAATATCTGTGAGACATAAATGCAATCCATGCAGTGGATTACCCCAAGGAAAATAAGGAAACGTTATCGTGAGCCAAAAAAGATAAAGTAGTAAGTACCTACTATACCTTTACATGTTCAAACAAGCGGAGTGCAAGGAAAGACAATCTAGTAGTGATCAATGATTGGTAAGCTACTATTTTGGAACGTTAGGGATCATAACTCTCAAAACTCATTTGAGAGATTAATAAAAATGAATAAGACATCATTACTCTTATAGCTCTAATGGACCTTTTCAAGGACTTCGGCGGAGTCAGAACAATACAAAAGAAGATTGAGGATTCAATATGGATTAGCAAACAGTTCACAAAAGATATGGGTGTTGGAGAGACGACTAGGAAGACAAGTGATCTCCGCCCACGACTCAACAACTAACCATGTCACGAATGGCTACCATTTAAACTTCAGACGACAATATATAATATTGGAAAAAGCCAACTATGTGTGGTCTGAGGAATTTGGTAGAAGAACATGTGGAACCTTGGATTGTTGGAGGAATGTTAACATGACTGTGGAATGAGCATGCTATATGCGGGGGATTAACTTTCATACCGTGATTTAGGTTTGCGATTTTGCTCAACGTCTTAAAATCGCTTATCGAACCAAAAACGAGTGACAGTAAGTTCACTTGGTGGAATGGAAGAATTGAAGATGATTATATATTCAAAAGGCTGATATAAAGCTTAGCAAATCAAGAATTGGATGGGACCTACATTTCTTCTAACGAAGTGTATAATTGGAGCAAGGCAAGGATCGTACCACGCACCTCCATATAACCTGCAACAATGAAGAAGAGCTAGTTATTAGACCTCAAGTTCCTTAATTTTTGAATAGCATAAGAAGCTTCTATACCGTGCAGAATTGGAAGGTCAATTTTCAGGAAATCCTTTTATGGAATTCAAGGTCAAGACCGCTAGAAAGGTAGGTACGCATTGAGCATAAGTCTTTTTTGATAACATCTTGCACAAAGAAATTGCAACATTAGAAGATATCATTAAAGTGAAGGAAATTCACTAGAGATTCAACCGCGAGAACAGATGTACCCGAGTAAAGTCAAGCCGAATTGAAAAGGTATAGCATGGAAGAGGAATTCCTGAAACAAAAGGAAGGACGAGACCTGCTGAAGAGACAAATATACAAAGTTTTTTCACTCTTATGTCAAGGGAAGGAGAAGAAAGCTTCATTAGAAGGAATTCAAATGGGTGGGAAGGTTGGTGACACTGCGGAGTTCATCAAGACATAAGGGCCGTAGTTGTATGTTTCTTCTCAGATCGGGCCTGTAGACGGCGAATTAGAGGTAACTTTGATATGCTAGGGAATATTAATGTATTAATCTCGCAGGAACAAAATAAAGAAATGATTGGACCGCCATGTGGCCAAGAAAGTTAAAAAGGTAGTCTTTGAGACAATGGGATAGTGCAAGTGGGGCCGATGGTTTCTCGTGAGGCCGGGACATTATAAAGATTTCAATGTAATGGTTAAAACATTTTTCCAGATATGAAATCCCCAAATTTGTCATTACTCACACAAATCTAGTCCTACTTCCCAAGAAAGAGAGGGTCAGAGCTTTTAGATCTCAGAGCAATCAACTCAGTACTTTATCTAGAATGTTGCATGATAGAATGACAAACTATTTACCAACATCATTTCTAGGAATCAAACCGATTGTTAAGGAAGAGGCATATTCGAGAATGTCCTCCTGAAGACAGAAATCATTGTGAGATATTAATTGGAAATAAAGGGTATAACGCCGCGCAATCCTGATATGACAAAAGCATGTGATAGAGAGTCATGGGATCTTTCACTTAAGTTCCGAGAAAATTTGAATTTAGAGATCATTATAGATATGGTGTGGAGATTAGTATCCACAATTGGTACTCAGGCTAGCAAATGGACATTCATATGGTTTCTTCCTGGGACTCTCTGTAGGTTCAAAGAGGAGACCCAATATCACTTGCTAATTGTTACTGTTGTCAAGTCTAGACAAGGGGGTTGAATAAACTTCATAATGATGCTTGGATTCAAGCAAGGCGGGATGCCCAAACTGAGTTCGTAGATCAATCATATTTCCTTATGTTGATCAATCATCTTTCTTTCGCCGACGATCTTGTCGTTGGGCGGGACTTTCCACCTCCTATTGTTACAAGGAATCTACAAAGCCATTCTATTATTTCAGAGCTGTAAGAGGAAGAATTCTAGTGAGGATGAAAAGGATATGGAATTCTTTCAGCAATAGTTAGGCTTTGTAGCAAACCTGCTTATCGATCGGAGCAGAAGGCTAAATATCCTTGGAATTCAAATTTCCTCACAATAGGGAGAGACGATTCATCTTTAGTTAGATAAAACCAAGCACTTTATTACAGAACAGTTAGACTAGAATTTCCAAAGGAAAGTGGGTCATATGCAACACTAATGGTGCTAGTAAGGGTAATCCTGGAGAGGCATATGATGGTATTAGGAAAGACATATGGGAATTTGATTATAAGCCGAGGCTCAAGGTGGAGTCACTACAACATGCTGTTGTATGTGTGATAACTATTTGGTTTGCATTAAGACACTACATTGCTTAAGTGGAGCAACACTCATCTGGGAAACCGACTTACCCGCCTAAAAGATGTTATTAAAGGAATGGACTTTTGAGAGCCAGCGCACAGCATTTGATGATATACCATGCCGAATCAAATACACCTACAAATCCACTTACAGAGAAGCAAACCAATAGCCATTCATCAAGCAACTATGCACTCGCCACAAAGGGTAGACATATTGTCAAGGTTGGTTTTAATCAATTATCAACTGGGACAAAAGTAAAGCATATTCTCAAATACGTAAAAGCGCGTATTTTATATTTGAGGACAATCGGGAATAATATGCTACAAACGAAGTAGCAAGGGTCAGATTCACATTCATAACGAAGCATCACAAAGCAAGAATATTTACATCAGTCTTGTCACAAAGCAAGTGCTTAATGTGAGAAAGAAACTACGTAGCCTAGACTATGGAAGCATACAAAAGGCTATCTTTCAAAAACGAGGGCAACAAAATCAAGACGTATGTTAACTCTCGTACCTGTGAGAAGAACTAAGTGAATCCTCGTACCTAGAGCAGTTAACTACTATCAAGTGAGACCGGAGCTATGCTATTTTGCCCATCTATGAGCTCACTGATGTCGATCATCACTGAGATACGCGACTTGGCATCTCCAAGCGATCACTTCCCACCACAGCGGCCACCGCATTTTATTAACAAAGAGGTCGTAAGAGCAAGGATGTTGAAGAAAGGAGAAGTAGAAACCACTGGCTGTTAGCCCGCTGCGAGAGGCCGATTGATCACCCAATGTGGAGGAGGAAGAATTGCATGTTGAAGAATGGTGCCATTGAGAGAGATTTCGAGATTAGAAATCCTCATTTCTTGTGGAGTCTTTTGCGTTTTGTGCTGCATCTGATAAACAAATAGATATGTATGGCTTCTCAGATAATAAGTAACAAATGTTAATTTTTCTCCCTTTTTAAGGCTCTTTGATGTCTTGTACACTTTGGTTACTGGAATATAAAGGCCTAACCCATAATTGTTTAAAAAAATATTTAATTAATATATTTTTGAAAATTATAAAAATATTTTAGCTTTTTTTTCAAGACAATACAATGTATAAAAATATGGATGTATCTAAATTATAAACTCTTTTAAAATCTCCTTAATTAAATATTCTTTTTTAATGTAAAGACGTGTTTAATGGTAGTAAATCACTTAAATACGATTTCATCCGTTAGATTTAAAGATTTAGTACCTGGACAATATGCACTCTTACCTAGTCGATTCTAATATTTGAAGAATTGGGATTTTTTTCGTTGTTTCATAATTACAATTTTCAAAGGTATATATCTACTTCTGACCGTGGATGGTTCTGAATGTTGTTGATCGCTTATCTAAGAATTGTGTATCCAAAAAGAGAAGAAGTCGATATATTGTATCATTAATATGTAAACAAGCCTCTGTATAGAATGTGAAAACTAAAAATAGCAAGATGAACACTTCTGCCATATCATTCTTTATCAATCTATTACTAATATATTTTGTATTGTATAATTAATATGAAATAACGATACAAGATGAAGGGCGGCCTATCAATATGCCTGTGTATGCTATGACGTGAAGAAAGTTAATGTAGGAGATGATATAGGCATTCTCTGATTATCCATTCTTTTATCATGCTATTTACCTACCCAATGTGTTATTCTTTGTAAATTATGTTGAGCTTTTAGCCTATTCTTTTGGTAACCTTGGATCAAGCTAAATTCTTTATTCCAATTGACTCTTAATTTGATCGAAAACTCCTAAAGCACTTTAAAATTGAAATTACATTTGAAAGGAGTAAAAGTGAAAAAGAATAAAGTTGAGGATGGAATCTAAAGAAAAAGATTATAAAGGGAGAGTTGAGAGAAAATATATGTTATTGGTGAGAGCTAAAAAAGAAGAAAGAAAGAAAAATAATAAAAATCAATGAAGCATGAGTATATGCTTAAAGATATGGAAAATACCACAACGGCGAAGACTAGAAAGAAGAAAGTTAAAGATCAGGCTTAACAAAATTGATAAATGCGTGATGTACTAAAGTGCTTAGGGAGCATAATCGCCATTCTATCAAAAATATCTACTCGTATCTTACCTACATTATAACCATTTAAGTTCCTTGATCCTAAAATTGTGTTATTATATTAGTAGAGTATTTACACTAAGTTCGTGCCTAAGGATTCATCATATGTTATGTGAGAAGTGAGAGCGAATGTCAACGTTGATTTATACGCCTATTTATGTGATTCTTTCATATTCTTATGAGAAAATGTGGGTGACTTCTCTAGTGAGGGCACATGGTTCACTGGTGGAGATAGGTAAGTGTTTTATCACTTGATTAGGTGACATAGATATCTTAGTTGGTATTCTCATATCTTGAGTCAGCTCACGAGGCTAGGCTACTTAAAGGGGCTGTTCGTGATTATATTTTGATAGTAAAGTATGCCGTGATGGAAACTTTTGATGTCGAGCATGGTCATAGCATACGAATGCATCTATTCGGGCCATATAAACTGGGACAAAGCAACCAAGATGCCTCAATACCTTTGGACAAGGAGTCAAGCACATCAACTTCAAGTGTTACAAGGTCCCATTCATGAAGAGGGATACACTTGAGGTACACAATGGAGCCTTTTCCATGTGCGATGGATAGTTTGAAATATTAAACGTAAGAAAGAAATGCAAGGTGGCCATGCTAGTGAAAGACGGTAGCTAGACATGCAAATGGTCGTTCCTTTGAATTTCCGTGAATTCAAACTAAAGGAAGACAATCAAACATGGCCCTTATTTCATTAAGGGTATAATTGTAATAGTTAGAGTCTTTCTTTTTTCCTAAGATTTAGTGGATTTTATTATTTGCCTAAGTACATTTTATTCATATTAAGACCAAATTACTCTCCTGAGAGCTTGTGTGTTTGTTGAAGTTTTTGATTGTTTCTTAGTTTGAAATGAAGAGTTGCTTGGGATTCAAATCCCTTGAGGTTCTTCTAATAGATTAGGTGCTTGTTGGATATTTGATTGAGGTCTTTATTTTTTAGCAAAGATTTGCTGATTTTAATTTTATCTACCTTTCTATCTCTTTTTCTCTCTCATTTCCTACGCTTTTTCAACCCGCACTTCTAGAAATATATTAATTGGTATCAAGATTTAGGATTAGATTTGCTTATATAAATCTAGTCTTAGGATTTTTGAAAATTTTCTTGTTTAATTTATTATTTTTTGACATTAGATTTTATTGTCTAAAGTGTATTTTGGAGTTTAAATTCTAAATTTCAAGTGATTTTGAGTTGTAGAGAAGTACTACTATGGAAGACTTGAAAGTTGAAAACTTTATAAAATATTCAAATAGGTCTTGTTGATTGGAGAGTGCATTTGAGATTATAATTGAGCTGTGTTCCTTCTCTAGGCCGAGGGGGAGCTACTCCAAAATTTATAATTTGGAGAAGATTTAAAGAGAGGTTTAATTCTTGGTGTTCTTGTTGGAGAATAAGATCAAAAGGTCAATTTTAATCCATTCCACTTTAATTTTGTCCAAAGATGTTTGTTAGGTCCACAATTGGCATTTTTTAAAATAAAATAATTCCTGAAAATTTTAAAGATAATGAGAAAAAGAAATTTGAAATAAAAAAAACCCACTGTGCCAGAAGATCAGTTTCAAAGAATTTACAGATTTTTTGAACCCCAATTTTTTTTAAGTGTAGGAACCTTTTAGAAGTATTGGGACTTTTGAGACCCCGAAATTTTCAAGTGTTAAATATTTCTAGTCTTCTACACTATTCTCTCCCATATTTCTCCATTACTTAACAATTAATTAACAATTCTAATTACTTTTTAATTAGTTCTTCATCTTTATC
This sequence comes from Datura stramonium, assembly GCA_018107945.1. NCBI lineage: Eukaryota > Viridiplantae > Streptophyta > Magnoliopsida > Solanales > Solanaceae > Datura > Datura stramonium. Next base: position 33,564 of record JACEIK010005944.1, read on the forward strand.
TCTTTTCTTTAATTCTCCAAATCCAATTAACAACAAGTAATTCCTTCTACTTTGGTTACTTGGTTTTTGGAGTTTGAATTTTCGTGCCATCTTTTCCTTCAACTTTTCTTGTTTATTTCATTGAATCTAAGCTTGACTCTCTTTCATTAGCTTTGAGCTTTCTTCCTCTATAGTGTCAAACAATAATTCATTCTTGACCACGAGTAGATATTGGACCCTTTGCAACTCATCTAGACTAATCCAAGCTGGCAATTTTGGACGAAGCAATTTATAGGCATACAAAGGCGAGCTTTCTTGAGTGTTGTGAGCTTTTATTTTGACTAACTTAACATGTTTACTTTATTTTGCGTGTCTTCACAAACTCAATGTCCAATCACAATAAAGAGAATCGGGTGTCCACCGGGGAACCCACTATGGAATTGATGAACATGTTCAACGCTTCTCTTCCCAAATAGAAGGAAAGTAGGATAGATTGATACTCAAATGGAAAGATTTGAAGCGAAAACAGGACTCTTGTCTCATTCTCTTCATTGACATGGGATAAACAAAGGGAGTTCCCGTCAAGCACTTCTTTTTTTTTTCACTCCTATATCACCTCAAACCTTTCATCGATGTCTCGCTCACCACACACTTCACTATATTATACCTTTACATTATCAAATACTACTACTATGTTCCTCCTCCTCAACCACATGTACCTCCACCACCAAATACGGGGCTCAAACCACAACAAATATATGTCTTACTCTCCACCATCCGCCATTCGCATCCGAAATATCTACCCAATTGACTATATCCATCCAAGTGATGAATTTCATAAAGAGATCCAAGAGGGAGTTCAAGAAATAGTCAAGCATATAATAACCGATTAAGGGGACCGCACATGCAATTAAGGGGTCCTAATCATGTAGAGGGAAGGAGTGGTCATATCCCCTGCATGCATGGGTGGAAATCAAGGACGAGATGGCCACTATGACCGAGGTTATCATGATGACTATTACAAGAATGGGATCCATTCAAGGATAATGGACACCATGGAAACATTTGGGGTCGAGACGCCAGGCTTACCCATCAAAATCGCTTTCTTCCTTCGCGGCAGTAACCTGGCGTATTCCTCGATTGAATGATGCATTTAGATAACCTTTTACTAATTAGATGTTCCGAAATCTCTGGGGCGCATTCATGTCATTGCTCAATTGAGGCTTTCGTTTCTACATGGTGGAAAACTCAAGTGAAGCGTTGTATAATGTACGGTTGGCCTCATTCCTCCTTGGGAAAGAAGTTAAAAGAAATCTTGAGGCGCAAATATGTCACCGAACTGTATTTTCAAGAGCAAATCAAGAAGATACACTTTACAACAAGGCGCCAAAAGACTAGAACAATATCAAGGATAAGTTTCCAACTTTTGAAGACGAGGATCGATTTTAAAGAGGATTCTTTGGAATGCTAATACTCAATTCTAAGCCAAAGTTAAGTAAGGAGATTACCACATATGAGACTCCACCACTATCGTGATATTGATGAAACTCTTGAAGATAATATTGAGATAGAGGTGGGTTTGGAAGGAAAGAAACTTGAAAAGTCAAGAGGGAAAAGTTTTGAACTACAATAAAGAAATGGGATCTTCCTCTCCTAATTGGCAAAGGAACAAGGACATCATACAAGATATCGAGAAGCCCTTTGTCCAAGGAAATCAAGTTAAGAAGCGTACTCCTAAAATTGTTCCAAAGGAAAGAGGTAACTTTATCACCCTCTCTGAAATGCTATAAATGTCAAGGTTTTAGACATAAATGAGCGAAAGGCCCAATAAGAGGGCATTCATTGTAATGGCTGGAAGTGATAATGAATTTCGAGGGGTCAAGCAATGGAGATACTCAAGTAGATGGATGATGCTGCAAGATGGTAAGAATGAGGAATACGGGGATGTTGTCCTCCTGCGGATTATCAAAGAGGGTCTTCGTAATCAAGGATATGCCTTGGGCGGGAATTTACTATTTCACTTATGTAGTGATAGAACTAAGATAGATAAACAAATTTTGAAAAGGTGTTTGTCTTCATGTAAGCTAATGATTCCTTTCCATGTATTGATAATGTCAACATCGGTGGCAGCCCAAACACTAATTGATTTTTTTATAACCAAATATTCCTTTGTGATCAATGAATACCTAACATCGACACTTTGTATTTTGAAAGATAATACATCGGCGTGAAACTTGTGTTGATCAACTTACTTATGATGTTAGCCAACTAATCGAGGTATTTAGTGATGTGTTGGTGACAAATCCCCATCTCTAGTACACACTGCACTATTATTTCAAGAGAGTGACTTTCTCGTATATGTCTCTTTTTACATACCTTTTAATGCTTGTTTTGCATAGAGAGGTCACATGAATAAAAATGCTTTGAAAGCCGACATTTGTCTTTTTTTGGGAATGATTGCATGCTTTGACTCTTCTTCTTTGATTAATCGCTCTCTCTTAAAGTATAAATGCCTTATTTGATACGAGATCATCTTAAATGACGTGCTCTTGGTCTGAAATATGATATTTATGTAGCTCGTAAAGTCTACAACTTGTATGACAACCCACTATTGGATATTGAGAATAAAAGTGGTACTTATTTTTAAATAATCACTTCTTACTGAAAGTATTCTAATTTTAACGGTACGCTGACAGCTCTGCGATTTAATAGTGAGCTTTACATATGATACTCTTGATGAAGTCATTTTAAGTGACTTTTTTAATTACTTATTTGCTTATAATGATGCTCATTTTTGTGTTATGGGGCATATTTTATGGGAAGGGAATTTAATAGGGCGATTTGTTCTCTTGACCAAGATGGGTGGATAATATTTTATTTTGACCCCAAAGGGACCCTTTGAATGTGTTTGAGTTTGCCATCAGATTATCTTGGACTAACCAAGTTCTTAGTTCTTCATGTGGAAGTTTGTCCTTTATAAAAATAGTCGATGCTTGGCTATTTTACATGTTTGTGTATCCTTGGCATGTTGTTATGTTTAGCAACCTTTGTGCTAAATCTCATGCTATGAGGTCCTTATTTTTGTTTTTTTTTCCCTATGATTTTGCGAGGTTTAGATTCGAGGCTGAATCCTTTTCAAAAAGTAGAGAATAATACAACCTGGTGCCTTAAGGCCTTTCACAAGGAGCCAAACACGTGAGCTCTAAGTGCTATCCCATAAAATAGGGATTCACTGATGCATCACAGAGCCTTTTCTGGAATTTTATGTGTGGATGATAGCTTGAAAGCATGAAAGGAAGAAAGAGTGGGTGCAGGTATCCACAGAAGATGGGGCTAGACATGCAATTGTCATTCCTTGAATCCCATGAATTCAACCGTAGAAGACATCAAACGAGGCCCTTATTTCATTAAGAGTATAATTGAAATAATTAGGGCTGCTCATTTCCCTATCCTAGTATTAGTAGTGGATTTTTTCATTTGCCTAAGTAGATTTTAGTCATATTAAATTACTCTCTTGTGAGCTTGTCGGTTTTGTGAGCTTGTCAAAGCTTTTGATTGTTTCTTGCTTGAAAAGAAGAGTTGCTTAGGAAATTAATTTCAAGAGATTCTTCTTAATAAGTTACGTGCTTTCTGGACACTTAATTGAGGTCTTCGTTCTTGTGCTAAAATGCTGCTTTTTTGATTTCAATCTTGTGCCCACCTTTATATATCTTTTTCTCTTATTTTCTACTTTCATTCCCCAATTCCCTTAGAAATTGTATCACATAGTCTAGCTAGATATGAGGTATAGAGCTTTAATTACTTGCCCGAGGACGGGCAAGAGTCTAAGTATGGGCTGTTGATGAGAGGCCAAAAGTACATAAGCCATTTTTTACTAGATTTTAGTACTTTTGTCGGCCGATTTTACTAAATGATTGAAAAATATTCGTATTTCTCAGACCGACAGCGATGCCAGACAGAATATACAACGAGCTACTTTATATAATTCTGCGATTATTTTATATGCATTAGTTATGCAATATTTAGTTATTCAGCGTATAACTTATTCCGCCCTTTATCCGCATGTGCTATAATATATAAATTTAGTATAACTTAGTATATATATTAATTAAGCAAATTTAAATTACAAATCAATAAATCATATTAATTTAATACATGAACAATTTACCCTAACATTAATACTCATCATCATGAAACGTGGGGTTGTGGGAGTGACATTAAACACACAAAAGAAGAAAAGGCTGATGATAAAAGCTAGGTGAGACATTGTTCCCTTGTCTTTATTATTAACAAGAAAGAAATAGCGGGGCGTGCCGCCAGTGTTGGGTGCAATTAATTAAGGAACACATTTATTGACAATGATATTACACCTAGAGCAACCATGACTTCGGCAATGAGAATCAAGGTGACAAGGAAACCATCTGCATGCTGGTGGGCCTAGCTTACTTCTCATTAATTTCTATTATTCCTCCTTCACCTGCAACCATTGCTTCTGCCATTTCCACCCTTCCACACCATCCAACTACAATTTAACACCATTATCCATCAAATATTTGCATATACATATATATAAAGGGAAATTAAGAACTATAGTACTTCCTTCATCCTAATTTACGGCTTCCACATTCTTTTCTTTTATAGTTTATAAAGCAAATGACATCTTTCTAATATTAGTAACCATTTTAATTTACGATTAATAAACTAATCGATTTACTCAAAAATTTTCATGATAATACCGAAAATTGACCACAAAAGCGTATATCTATTATACGTAGCTCTTATTTGTATTTCCGTTGTAGATTGTTTCACATTCTTAAACTACGATCTCCCGATCACACAACAACTTTACCAATTACTCCAGCATTCTCTTCTTTTAAAAGTTTACAAATATATATTTATAATTTATTTTATATCACAAATTCTAAACAAATTCCTTGTTTCATTTTTGTATTCCATGTCAATTGAAATAGGAAGAAGGTATACATATATAGATTAGTTATTTGGTAATATAATCTACTCTAAAGACTTAAAACCAGAGACAGAGAGAGAGAACCAACTAGTGGCAAAAAGAGAGAGAAGAGGAAAAGAGCTAGTTTAGTTGAAGACTTGGAGGCCATGATTCTGGGTCTGTATATGGAGTGAGACTAGATAAGGTCCTCCGTTTTTTATAGTATGAATATTTATCTATAAAAATTAGATGGGGAAGTAGGCCTATAAAAGTCCCAGTGGATGAATAAATTATTAAAAAATATATATGAATCATCATGTCGGCCAACTCCACCTGCAAGTTAATCTTTTATATATGATTTTCAATGAGTGGGAATTTCTATAAGCTGCCGTGAGAGAGAAACAACCACATATTTAATATTTACTAGAAAATATATATATAATAATGAAAATAGAAGACGATGTAAATGAATTTTTTCACTGTATTTATAAAACTCCAAAAATTTCAAACCAAACCCCAGGCTCAGAATGAAAATCAGCAGGAATCGTAGTAAATTTTACTCCTCGAATGATTCATCCAACGAGTCATCGGGCTGCGATCAACGACCTGCTATAAGAGCCGTTGTTAGCTTCTCTCGCAATTGCTCCCCGAACTAACGGTGGTGGTGGTGCAGGTGGTGTGGCAGTGTAGTAGGTACAAGGGTGGAAGGCAGTGGAGAAGGCATGGCGGGCAAGGGAGAGGTAAGGGCGGCAATGGGGAGGCAGCAAGATGGGAACAAGGCAAGGGAAGGCGGCAAGGGGGAAGGGCAGGCAGGAGTGATGGGTGAAACGACTCATTAGTCTCAAAGGAGTCGTGATATCTAGTCGTTGGTCGAGGATCGTAAAGCCGCTCGAAAATTTTCTAATCACGAATCCTACGAATTTGAAGCCGTTGGTTGATGTAATGACTCACTCTATTGAGCCGTTAAAAGAGACTCTGTAAATTATTGCAAAATATCCTAGCGACCACGGTGGAAACATCGGCCCATCAGGCCTTTCAACGGCCGTTATGTCCGTCCTAGGAGGTCTCAGTGGATTGGTCAAAATTTATCCAAGGATTAAATGATCTGATTCAACTACTCACAACTCCTAACGAGTCATCCTTTCCACTGCTAGTTGGAATTCTAGAAAGTGAAATTCCGTATCTGTGTGACCAACAATCAACCTAACAAGCCGTGGTCACAACCAAAGACCCGCTAGTAGACCCATTGACTAAAGCACAGCTTTTTCTATTACTTTTTCTGAGGGCGTTTTCTTTTCACTATTTTAATTCTTAAACTATGTCATATTGGGGTATCCTAGGTGGAATTCTAAGAGGGACTAGTCGATATTCCTTACTATATATGATAAATATGAATTATTGACACTTACTATTTTTGGTATTCATATTTGTACTTCTCAAGTAAAATTTTTTAGATGAACAACATTTTTTCAAATGTTATTTTATATTTACCTATTTAAGTATAAAACAAGACAAAGAATAAATTAAATAAAATAAGAAAATCAAATTTCTTGAAATACATTTTTTCTTGATGTAATTTTAGAAAAAAAGTTATAAAGTAATAAATGTAATTCACATATACATTTTATAAATCTTTTAAACCTAATAAAATAATTGATTATGTTTAAAATTTCTCAATGATGAAAATAGTCAATCTCAATCATTTGAATCCGAGATTGAGATGAATCCTCAAGTTTATACCATATAAAAATAAATTTTGGATCTAACCCACCACAAAAGCTACTATGGCTGATGAAAATTTCACACTATTTCTTTATAAAAAATCATACATAAATTTTCACAAAATCATTCCCTATTTCACAATATTTCTTTTAGTTCATAAATCTTTATTATCGACCAAGCACTAGTACTCATGTTCCTTCTCTTCGAATTCGTCTTAGGCCAATCATACCCCTCTTACGTTAATCTTATTCTATTATGATCATGTATCGACAATAACACAAACACACTACTCATGCATACTTTTCTACGTTATTCTAGAGACACCTGCCGAATATCATACACGAAGGCCTATTCATTCTCCCATCAATTTTATGAGTATATATGATTGACTAATCAAAGTCTTAACTCAAAGTAAATTATAACCTACCTCGACTCAGTTGTTGCCACAACGTCGCCGAAATTTCGCTTTCCTTAATCTAGAGTTCATGATGGAGGATCGGCGATGTAAGATAGCAGTAATCACGTTCTGGGAGGGATACACTTCTCCATTCATAGGTAGAATATCTTGAAATTTACCTAAGGTGTTTCTCGAGGAAACCATCTTTTAGAATAGGAGTCAGTGCCCCAAATAAACTTAAACACGACCTCAATTCGCTCTCTCGTTGCGCGAAGTGTTCACTATGGGCCAAGCAATCGTCCATGGCGATGGAACTCACTCGACGGCCCCACTTCATTTTGACTCCATCTTTAATCGATATTCCCTCTCGCTACGTACACTGGGTACTTAAAATAAAATCTCCCATTTAATAAAATTTTTAACTTTTGTAACATCCCTAAACTCAAAAATCCAATTCGGAAAGTAAAAGAAATCTAAAACCGCGTAAATATCACAGATGGCCTACTTGATGATCAAGTTGGCAACCTCACGACTCGTTAGGTGAGCTGCAAGTGAGAATGTCAAGCACGTAAAGGAAGCGGAGGCGCAGGCCTAATCTAGGGACGCCACGAAGTCGTGGTCACCGACCATAACCTCGTTAAGCCACTGCGGGTCGCCTAAGTTGAGAATATTTGTCGACCAAGGCACTCGACGAAAGTGGGTGAAACGAGTCATCACTGCGGGCAACTCGTTAAGTGACTCAAGCATGAGACTTAGCATTAAATCTACAGAATGAGAAAGTGATCCACGCACGTAAGATGATCGCGAGCCGTGGTCAGTGAGCACCCACTGCTAGGTCCCTCGTGGTGACCTACTAAGGATCTCGTGCAAGGTAAATTGATGAGTGACCAATGGTCATGGTCGGGCCACCACGACTCGTTAGGTCACCCAGGGCAATCTCCAATGCTTTTTTTCCAAATAATTTCTGGGCATATTTAGTAATTTTCTATTCTCCTAATCTCTAAACTACGTCTTTTGAACGAAAATCGACTTACAGAGGGTTGGGATGGTTCCTCTCTCATTCTCAAGTTTATTCTCGTAAATCTATCGGTGGTTCCTTAAGAAAATCCTCAAGCAAGCTTAGGGTTCTCATCTCAAGTCAGCAGCCAGCTCAAATCCCCTTCTTTCGGGGCGAATTTTAGTCGCATGTGGGGTTTTAGCAAAAGGGATTGTCCTTCTCATATTCCAAAAAAAAAAATATCCTCCTCAATTTCCTCTAAATAAGTTTTAAGCCCCGGGAAGGGCATGAAAAGGTTTCATGTTTATTTTCGTTGATTTCTACTTAGAAAGATGTTTATGTATATTGTTGATATGATCCTATAAATTTTATCAAATTTTCAATGTTTATACAAAGTGAATTCTAGTTCCTAGCTTTCGAGTTATGATTTTGCTTATTAAATTTCCTCTAGTGAATGAAGAATGCTTGGGGATGAACTTCTAGAATTTCATATATATATATATATATATATATATATATATATATATATATATATATAACAGTAAATATTCCATTAATGAGAATGACTTTAGCTCGTTGAATGAAATCTAAAATTCTCGATTCCGTTCTTACATTACGAAGCTCCCGTGTTGTCGGGATAAGCTGGTGCCCTATATTAGTCAAGCAAGAGTTCTGTAACGCTAGAACATGTAGCCCTTCGAATCTTTCTGTAAAATCACAACCGATCGGGCCAACACTTCGCCTTATTTCGAAGCTGGGCAGCTCTCGCTATCGTAATTAGACTAAGATTTATGGGGCTGTGGTTCATTAGGCTGGCCATGATATTTCCGGGGTATATATATGACCACCTCAAGACCCTGGGCCAACACATCTGCTTCTGTACGGTCACTGCTTTTCTAGATAGCAGGGCCCGACCGCCTGTATCTCGCTTTAGAACATGTGTCCGAAGATGACTCTCGTGGTACATGCAGCTTATACGTCCCAACTAGTCTTTGGGACCCCAATTTTGAGCTATCACTTAGTAGTTTAGTTTAGGTTTTCTGGAAGAGAGTAGAACTTAGCACCGAGCTGGCTGGGTTCCGGGGGCCAAGCACTCCAAATTCTTTTTGCACCACGTCGCTAACGTGAGTTGGTATTACTGCCCGACGGCCCTGCACTTTGTGATCACCTCGCTCATACCTTTATACTCTTGCTAAGTATATTGGTCCTACCAACAAGGTGATAAGATCGACTCAATGCCTACCACGCAAGAGACAAGCCATGACACTCCCACTGGGCCACTACCCAAAGATCGTAATGTTGAAATTTCGCTGGGTCAAAAGTAAAATATCTCAGATTTGGTGTTTCAGATTCTGTGGTATGTCCTCAATTAATGACCAGTGGTCATTTTGACCATTTCGTATTATATCAATAGTTCAGTCACTACCCGTTGGTCATCATGTCATTTCGCTTAGACTTCATATTCAGCCATGTTTCTCCCACTTACCGCATATTCAAAGTAATTGACATACTTATGTTGTATCATTTCCTCTACGATACAAGCTTGTGTTTCACCCGCACTATTAGTTGCCGCAGCCGTATTCTATCGTGTTAGCTAGCGTGAGTCCTCATCATCCTAGGGCACTATTTTCCTTGTTTCGTTAGACTTAGAGTTACTGGTCCTTATCCTAAAGAACTCGTGTATTTATAAGCTGGGCTCTGTGTACGTACATGATTTTCGTATTTACCAAAAGATTATTCAATTGTTTGAACTTTATGTTTGTGACTGTCTCTCATAAAAGATTTCATGATATAATTTCAAAGTTTCATTGTGCTTGTTTACCTTAATGCCAGTAATCGGGAGACCCGCGGTTGACTTGTGTCACTTCATGTTTGGTACCATGTTACGCTGAGTGTGGTGGCTCGGGCGTGACATCCTTATGCTTATATTGTTCAAGATTCAATTATGATCGGACGTGGTCGTTACATTAAAATTCCTAATCACTTCATATAAAATTGCATCCATCATGAAAATATCCAAACACTTGTCAATTCAAATTACCGCACAATCCTACCCAACAAAAGGATAGTATTTCTAAGGAATTTGTTATTATTAATTTTGATATATAAGCTTGTTTTTAATATTTAACTAATTAAATTTGTATATAAATGTAGACGAAGATAGATGAAGATGTTAATTAAGATAATTTTATCAATAGATTTAAATGCAGCGCGATTTTACGTGTTGGTGTTTCGAATATGTTACAAGCTATCGCAATTATGTATTTTCATATAATCATACGTTAAAAATGCACAAATTTTCATATTAATAAGTTCGACTTTATGTTGAAAAACAAAAAAATAAAGGGCTAGCCCGTGATCCTTTCGGCCGAGCTGGCCGACCATTTTAAGATCCTTAAAATGAAGCGGTTTATCCATCTTAACCCATTAAATTCCTACCCACGAGGTTTTGGTCAGTGACCCGTTTGATAGCTCCTATAGTTATACATATTGCGATAATCCTCTATATCTAATCATGTAGCGTTGCGCGCGCACACACACATATATAAAGAGTTAGGCATTAGGAAAAGTGATCCGACACCTCTCTTTGGCCAAAGGTCTATTTATCTTTTTTCTCATTAATTTTTTTGGCATTTCCCTATATTTCTATTTATTTATTATTAGATAAGAATAGATATACACTAGTACTCCCCCTCTATTTAATTCTATTCTTATATAAACTTATATGTCAAAATTTACTACCCACTTATTTCTATTCTTTATTGTAAAATTTAAAAGCCTAATATTTACTATTCCAAATTTCTTCATTTCTTGTACGAAGAATGAAGATATGTTAAAATGGAGTAGTTTCTAATGGATATCATTTCAAGTAGCATTTGGATGGGTTCAAGCCGTACCAAAAAATCACCTCCCCAAACTCTACACATGTCCTTCACCAGCAAATGCATGCATCATGAGTTTTTCAAATTCTTAAATTATTTATCTTTAAGAACACATATTCTATACTAATACACTTAGTAATTCATTTAGTTTTGTATTCAATCTCAATGAATACAATAGACCCTATGACTACACAAATTATTGAGAACAGTTCTAATCTAGTCCAAGACAAGTTGTAATAGGAGGTTTATTAAAATAATTAATCTCAAAATTAAATATGGTAAAGTATCTTCTAGATGAGGAAAGACTCCTTTAATGAATATCGATCGTCTTTATTTGGTGTGATTTCTATCTATTATTTATTTATCCGCGCTTGTGCGATACTAAAATCCAATGATAGAAAGCATATGCAAAGGACATTTTTGATTAAATATGAAAATAACATAAAATAATATATGTAAATGTGACGAACAAAACATAAAAATAAAAGATAACAGAAAAGAGAACAAATATTAAGTTAAAAAATTTGTATATGTTTCAGCATGTTATTTACTTTTTCTTCTTCAAGGCGTTGTTAGTATTTTATTTTTTAATATGAACATTACCTTGCTATTCTCAGTATTTATATTTGGATTTTTATTGATTTTAAAAATAAATAGAATTTTTTTTCGTATGTCGCTTTAAATTTATCTATTTAAATATAAAATAAGCAAATTTAAATAAAGACAAAATTAAAAAAAACTAAATATTAAAAAAATCAAAAAAGATAAAAAAATTAAAAAAATTTTTTTATTTTTTTTATTTTTTTTATTTTTTTTATTTTTTTTAGTTTTTTTATATTTTTTAAGATATTTAATTATGTTTAAAATTTCTCAATGATGAAAAGAAAATAGTCAACTTGAAATCAAATCTATTCAATCGGTATAAAGCATTTAATTCCTCATTTTTATCATACAAAAATTAAATTCGGATCTAACTCAATCCCAAAAACTAAACAGATACAAAAGCCAAAATCCATTTCTTTACCAAAAATCATACATAAATTGTCACAAAAAAATCATTCTCTATTTCTTTTATCCCTTTATCCGTACATGCAATTAGTTCTCACGACCGCTACGCTTTTTCATGCATTAAACTTTTAATATAATCATTCCCAATTCATGTAGGGGATTGTCGGAAAGCAAGCTGCTGAAGTGCGAATTTTAAATTGGGGAGGGAATAAATTTATGAAAGAAGCTTAAAAGTTTTTCCCAATTAGTTTGTTTCTTTGTGTGACACTATTCGAATGTTGTCTTCACGCCCTTCACTTCGCATCTTTAAAGGCTTTTTGCCTTATTTTCTTCGGATAGAGATTTTTTGAATATTATACATATTTTCAAATTAAAAATCGAAGTCCAAGGTGGATTTGCTAATGCTTCAAAGTTCGGCAAGTCGCAAGGTTGGTGTACTCTGCTACATCACACAAAAGATATCCGTTTTATCGTGGGAGGAAAATCCAAAACCCGAGTACGACTTATGATTAAATTTCTAAGATCACACAATAATTTCGTGAAATTACGTATATTATTCATTTTTTTTATTTTACAATTCATTTTGGACTCAATTTAATTAACTTTGAAATTTAAAAAAACAAAAAAAACATGTAATTTAATTAAAATTAAAAAATTAATTTTAATTTTATAATAAGAATAAGAGTGTCAACCAATATTGATCGAATAGTTTCCTACTTATAGCCTATTTAATCAAATTTTTGGTAGTGGCCAAAATTTATTATTTGTTTTGAAAAAAAAAAAAATTAAGTGTTTGGTCAAATTTTTAAAATAAAAAGTTTAATTTATTTCAATCATAATTTAATTTCCAATTTCATATAACTGACTATCTCAAATGTTTTTTTTGTTTTTTTAATATTTTAAAGTTAAAAAATACGCCAAATTTCTTAGCCAAACTTTTCGAATAGACTATTTTAAAAAATACTTTTAGATGAGAAGATTCAATCCAAACCTAATTCATTAATCAACTCATTTTAACTTTCCACCATTCATCACCATTTTAATAAATAACTTTACTTCACCAAAAAAATTAAAATTCCAAATATAAATTTTGTGAGGAGTAGTAGCTGTTGTTATCTCATCGAATAAATGAATATATAATGATGCAATAACGTGGTAGAAAGCACGTGACATTGGCAGTAGTCTTATTATTCCACTTAGGTCATACAAACACCCCTACCGATCAAGTGGGAAGAGCATCTAGAGCAATAAAATCTTTTGCAATAAGAAGCATCCCGACAACGATAGTATGTGCATCTGTCATTTCGCTGGCCACCCTGCAGTACCAATAATATTCCTTCTTCTACTGGCCTTCCACATAAATGCAACTACGTACGTACAACCACTTTCATCAATTTAATTACATTATTTGCTGCCAATATATATAGACTTCATTGAAAGCAAAAGAGAGAACTAAACTAGTGGCTAAGAAGAGCAGGAGAACAGTGAAAAGAGCTAGTTTAATTGAAGACTTGGACGCCATGTTTCTGGTCTCTAAATTCACCGACTTACAAGGTCCTCCGCCAGACTGACTGACTTTATAGTAGTATTGATAGTTTTTATTAATAATTAAATTGGATCAAATATTATATTGGAGTTGTATGGTCATTATATGGCAGTAGACTCTGGGTCTGAAATGGATGAATAAAATATGAATGACCGTCCTGGCTGGACTCGCAAGATAGAGATGATTATGACGAAAGGGAAGTCCAATAAGCCGCCATGAGAGAGAAACACCACCCATATTTATATTTATTTATCTATACAAGAAATATATGGATCATTCGTGTAGATATTTTTATTTTAAGTTTTTTTAAATTTTTTTATCTTTTAAATTGATTTAATTTTGCTTTTTAATATTTTAAATCTTATAAAATTTCAAAATCAAAAAGGTTATGATCAGTTAACTAAAAAAATTTAGAAATTGAAATTAAATTTTAATTAAATTACGCTTAAAACATAATTTCATAAGGCAGGAGTTGCAGTAAGAAATTTCATAGCAAGACACGAAAAAATCGCAAAGACATAAGTTTTCGTTTCAAATTACGCTAAAGTGCATAGCTTCATAAGGCATAGGTTGAATTGAAATTGTGCTAACGACACAAATTCTCGCCATAAGCATGCTTCACAATACGAATTAGCGACTATCGACATAAGTTTATTGTGGGAAACAGGTTTATAAAGAGCAGCTTCAATAACATTTAATTTACGCCTGTGCCAACTTATGCTCAAGGAATTTTTTGACTTGCAAATTTTTCTTTAAAAATATTAGGATATTCCCTCTTTTATTACTTAAAACACTAAAAGAAAAAATTAAAAGACCATCAATTTAAGAGATAAAAATTAAAAATCACTCTAAAAATAAAAGAATTCTACGCAAAAACTTGAAATATATCAAAAACATAATAATAAAATTAAAGAAATTACAAAAACTGAGCCGAGCATAAATCGGGTCCATATATAAACAAGTCGCCCGGTATGATCATGGGGCTCAAGATTGAGTTTCTTATACAAATAAAATTATTTAAAAAGGAAAAGGTAGATCGTAAAATTAAATTAATTACATCAAAATGTCCCCTCCCATACTAATTCGCAGTAATGTCTAGTCGTCCTAAGGTATTTCATTCGTATCTCATTTCACCTCAAGGCATTTTCACAGAGTAAAAGGGTCATTACTGCTACCACGCCAAAAGATATTGATATATCACATTTATATCATAGCTACGACAAGAGTATATTTTAAAGATCAAGCCATTCTCACGATAACACTGCATAAAAACATATAAATATAAGATTGCGAGTGATCGGGTATGTCTCTATCAATGACCTAAACCGCTTTTCATGCGATACCATGCCAATATATTGGATATACCGTATTTAATACAAAGGACATGAAACAGACCCGAGCACTATTCATCCTCGCGATACCATGATCGCATATGCGTATACCATGATGGTATCATGAAGGCTTGTGAGATGAGGAATATTATGTAATTAATTAGGAAGGGCATGTGCAAAAAGAATAAATAAGTTATAAATAAACTTTACTGACAAGTAATCATGTAGTTTTTCTTTTTAAAAAGGTATTTAAAAGTTACAACTACTTTAAGCAATTACATAAATATAATTTATTGTACTCTTTGTATTTTATTTTTTAAATTTATGATTTTAAAGTTATCATTTTTTCTTAATGTTTTATTGTTTTTTTGTTTTTTTACTAAAAAAATTATAATTAATTATGGAGTACTACTAAAATAGGAATGTTAATTAATAATTGACATCCAATCTTATAAAACTTGTCTTCAAATATTTATTCTTTAATTATTTTCTCTCTCTTTCGTGAAATAGAAAATATACTCAATGAAAAATTAAATTTGATATATAAATAATCTATGAGTTATATATTTTCTTCTTCAATATATCTAATATAAGAGTACAATAATATATGCTAATATATATAAATGTATAATACATGTTGTTTAATATAATAAAATAATGTTATATATGATATATAATAGTTTATATATAACAAATAATATCATATTAGTATATAAGTGGAAAGTCAAAAATGAAATATTACAATAATATTCTTTAAAAGTTAAATGAGAAAAATGTCCCTCGCCCACAAGTGAATTTACTTACCATTAAATAATTTAGACACTAATAATGTTAATTTTTAAATTTTTTTCAAATCAGTAATTATATCGTGTAGCCTTTCTTTTATTTTCTTGTGAGTTTAATTTTTGTTTATAAATTTAGTCTTTTTTTTACCTTACAACTTACCCTTTTTATTAATTTCTGTTCAATTTTTTTTAATATTTCATTCAGCAATTTCATTATAACTTTTACTATCCCTTTAAATTGTTAAAGTATCTTTTGAATACTTTATTTATAATATAATAATATTTAATTATTAATTGTTGAATATTATTTTAATTGTTGTTTGATAGATTGAAATTGAATTGATAATTGAGGTTTTTTTATTTTGAGATTATAAGATTTGTATTTTTATCTTTTAAAAGAAACTAAACTATACATTAATGCTAATGTACAAAACATAAGAAGAAATATTCTAGAATAAATATTAATCAGCCCAATACATCTATCTTCTTTCTATGTTAATAAATGTAAGAAAAAAGTTCCATTATTATCGAGTAGTAATTATTTTCTTAATATCAAAATGAATATTTATTTTTAAGTTCATACTCTAATTTTAAAATTTCTAAAAAAAAAAAACCACAAAAACAAAAAAAATATATTATTTATGTAATTAAATGAAGAGTAAATAAAAAGTGTAGATTCAAAGCTTGATTGTCAGCCACAAAGTTTATATATTGAGTCCAGCTTCTTATAACTGGAGGCACCACTAAGGTTCAATAAATACCGTAGTCAAATTGATTAAATAGTTATCTCTGAAATTACCGAGTCTACTAATAATTGTCTGAGACTCGGACTAACAAGCATTTGTCTAAGATCTCAACATAGTTTAGCACATGAGAAACCCAAACTCGATAGGATCGTGCCACAAAGAATACTAATCCAACAAAATTCTAAGCTTGATTTCATTCAACACTGTGTGGCTAAACCATCTCATGCTAATGAGTATTCATACAATAATTGCCATGAAAACATGCAACGATCAACATAGACTATATTTCTACAAGCTATAAACTGAGTCCGACATATAATTTATTCACACTGAAAGTTCAGACTAATTCACTTTATGGGGACAAGCTTCAAAGTAGTCATAATCCGCGTAAATATATCTACAATTAACATGAATAATGTCCCACATGAATTACATGATATCTAACTGATACCGAATTCACATTCGATAATCTGTGACTAAAATCATAGACAACTAGAAGCAAGATTTTGGGAACACAAGGAAAGGACTATTCTCTGCTGGTTTCCACATACCTTGCTAAGAATTCTCGTAGAAGCGGAAGCTTGAATCGCTGTAATGGACGAGAAACCCTGGGGCCTTGCTCGAGAGCTCTTAAGAGAAAAACTTACGTTACTTTTAAAAATCTGAGTGGGAATGAGGGGAAAAAATCGCTTAGTCCTCTGCATCTCAAAATAACCCAAAATGATGTAGCTGCCCAGGAGGTTAGAAAATTAATGAAACACCTTAGAAATTCTTGGCAGAAAGTGACCTTAAGCATCCTCACGGACACCCACGAGTCGCGGAGGAATAAGAACGACTTCAAGGTCCAATCGCTAGCATTGGAAGTTTTCATACCCCCCTTCAATCCTACCACGATCGACTTCACGAGTCACGTGAGACCTAACGGTTGGCCGCCTCCCGTCACCTCACCGCTAAAGCCTCCTGGGTCACCACGCAGGACCTGCAAGTACACTCGCTCGAACTTTTTCAACTTCGTCAACCCTGACCACGACTCACTTGACGACCGTGGTCACTAAATTTTTCAAAATTTTTCAATCAAGTTCGTAATTTTCCCTACGAGTCATTTCACGATTTTATGTCACCCAACGGTCACGTGATCCACTCATTTTGTGATTCGTGCGTAAAATCCCGTTTTCCTCGTTTCAACTCCCTGGTCTAGTCTTAAACTTCAAGTATTACAACACCTTTTACCATTACGCTCAATCACTTGATAATGAATTTATATGAAAATTTCGGGGAAGGATTTAAAATGCTTAAAACATACGGCCTAAATTTTTTAAAAATGTAATTATATCGATTACCTAGATCATTATATGGTTTAAAGATCAAGGTGCATGTGGATATAACGCTTAGTGAGTACTTTTGATAAATAAATGTTATATATCCATGTGTTTTTATTAATGTAGCCAACACCAAATTTATTATACTTGTTATTTATATTGATGACATAAATCATCGAATTCCGTAATAGCTTAAAAAGATGATTTAGTATCTAAAGAAAGAATATGAGATGAAAGATCTTGTAAAGACAAAATATTGTTCTGACTACAAATTGAACATTTAACTGACGAGACTTATCCATCAATCTAGCTACACTTTAAAGTTATTTTTATATGGACAAAAATAGATCCATTGAGTATTTCAATGATTATTTGATCACTTGAAATGCAGTGAAAGCACTCCATTCCCACCTCAATAAGAGAATGAGGAACCTTGTCTTAAAGTACCATATTTTAGTGTAATTAGTGAAACTTTTGTATCTTACTAATGCTAAGCAAGACGGATTTAGCTGTTAATTTGATAGTAAGATATAATTCTTCTCCACATGTAGATATTGAATGAAATTAAGCATATATTGTGATATCTAAAAGCGGATCCGTGATACAAGTTTGATCTATACTAATGTAAATGTGCTGGGCAAATTGTTCGCATTGCGCAGAACTACACGCAAGTGCACGGGTCGAAAAGCAGTAAAAATGGCTAAAGTACAAGTATCGATCCCACAGGACGAACCAAGGTAATAATCGAATTGAGCGTTAATGAACTCTAACTCTAAAATGCGTATTAAACAATTTAAAGCAAGATTTTCGAGTTTGTTTCCTAAATTATACTAATCTAAGACAAAAATTGTAAAAGTTGAGTCTCGAACTATAGTAATGAACAAGCGAGGCTAAAACGAACACTTAGGAAGCAATTTATCGATACAAACCTGCTAATCTTTCCTTCCTGGCCGTTAGTCAAGAATTATTGCCTATGAATAGAAACTGTATTCTACCCAACTTAAGAATCATGAACCTTCAACCTACTTTTCTGTGATAAAAAGAAATTCATGTTCTAGCCATACAAACGATTCCTTAATTGACTAATACGACTTTCGCATATATTTCTATTCAAGGTAAATCAATTCTCAATTTCCCAAACCAAGAAGAGATCATATCCTATCAATTCACAACTTTCCAATTTCTTTCTCTCTTTTCGAGCTAAACCGGATTTTTATACATTAACATCTACCAAACATTAACGCAAGAAGAACAAAAATTAATAGAACAACCATTGAAGAAAAGATGAAACCAAGATGATCAATAATTATATTCACTACAAATGTTCTTAACCTCGCAAGAAGTGAATTTAGCTAATACTTGTGATTAAACATCATCCAACGAGTGTAAATCATACAAACAATTGAAATAAAGGAGAAAGAGATAGAGAAGAACCCTAAGATTTTCGTCCTCAACCGCCCGTAACCCACGCCCTTGCTCAACTAAGTCTAATAATTAAAAATGAACCTAAGTGTGCTATTTATACTAGTGAGAATTTTCCGACAATAAGCAACGTGTCACTTGAGTTGCACGCGAGCACCGCTTCGTGACACGGAGCTAACGCGCTCTCGGAATCGTGTCCCTGCTAATCTCGCCGTAAGCCACTACATGCAACGCTGGCTTTGGCCAACGGCCACTTACACCTGACACAACCCTCTTACCGGAATTTGATGTTCCAAAATATGCCCAACGTGCCACTCTGGGCCAGGGCCACGTGGCATTGCCTCCGTGTCATGGAGGCAACGCGAGCCACCGGAAATTGCCAAAACACATCCGAGGCAGTTCGCGATGAAATGGGTGACACGGCCTCCATCAAGTGAGCCCCTTTATTTCCGTCGCTTTTCCTTGGCTTTTTCCACCGCTCGCCCGAGTCCTTTCCCGACTCTCCCAACATGCATCTTAACCCCTAAAATTACATTTTTCCCGCAAAACAACACTAATCATGTCAAGTTAGCATGAAATTTCACATTTAACTACAAAGTACACGAGAATGTACAAATAACGATGAATAAACAAGACGAAATGGTTAGCTGGTGTATCACTGGGCATATAATTCTCGCCAAGATCACTTATCCCACACTTAAAATCTTGTTCGTCTCAACAATTATCTCACACATCTCATGCACCGACACCCACGCATGCCTACTTTGGCTCGACAATTCAAGCTACACAGGCCAATTATTTAATATAGCAAATCCACCAAGAAAACATGCATAGTCTCATCAATACAATGACATTCACTACATTATATACCCTCCTAGACTCAAGAATCGACTCTCGATCTTGTAAAACTTGTGCAAATCAAGCGATCAAGACATCCGACACGAGCCCAATCTCTCGCCAAGCATGTGCCCTCACAACACAAGAGAATTACCCCTTTTTCTATCATATGATCTCAAAAAGCATTACATTTAAAAAGTATATGAACACGATTTCGCTCTCTCTCCCAAAGAATTCACATGCATCATGTCATGAACCTTAGGCTTGCCTCTAAGTGGTCATTTCCCTACTAATATAAGAAAGCTATGATGTAAGATCACGTAGGACTTAACGGATTGGTAATGTAAGCTAAGAAACTAGTAAATACCAAGCAACCAATATCAACTAGCATCCTGTTGGCTTTTCAATACATCCCACCAATATCACGGGCATTGTTTCTTCCTTCATCCTCCCATTCTTGAAGTCTTTCTTTATTTTTGTTCCCATTTCTTTAAGCAAACTCGACTTAACAACAAAGATTAGTTATACATCTTTATTTTATTTAAATTTGGAGAAAGGCACTCGACCTTTCTTTACTTTCACCACTTAAGCTTTTTCTTTCTTTTCACACTTCTACCTCTTTGACACTATGGAAAAATTATTTTTCGAGCGCTTAAGAGTTTGGATCGAATTCAAGGATAATGAAAAGAAGGGGTTGAGCTCTGGCTTGTACCTTTTCGACGAAAGAAAAATATAGGCTAAAGGCTCAACTAACTAGGATGTACATTCAAGGTAGGTATGATAATAGAGAAACTTTCTAAGAATCAAAGAAATGCCTACATCCTTTCCTACACCGCACATCCTTTCATTTCGTTTCGTATAAACACCAGACAAGTTCTATGTACTTCACAATAGCATGGAAATAATCGAAACCTCACCACACACCGTTGCACATGCTCAACCTGGGACATATTCACAAACCCTTCAATCAGCCTAATTACAAGAATTCAAACATTAAGCCTCAATCACAATCAATCGAACTCTATGGCCTAGGTATCTCAACATGTTTATACGCTGCATGCTTTCATACGAATCACTTTCGTACATCTTTACACATGCATACACGCAACAAGAATTCGAACCATAAAGTAGCACACTTTGGGATACAAACAAACAAAAAAAAAAGAAAGAAAACTACTCCTATCGACTACATTTCCTTTAAGACGATCGTCATCCATCCATCATGTGGAACGGTCACTATTTACAACTTCGGCTCAATGGGACTATTCTCTGTGAAAAGCACCGAAAAACAAACACCGAGAAACCCCAATCATAAAAATAAGTCAACGACTTTTTAAAATATCGGAGCATTTCATAGAAACAAAAATATTTACACAAATCCGCCTAATAACAACTCAACACAAAGACAAACAAAGCCTTCACATTCATTACAACACCGAGTTACAATACAAACATACGCACAAAATCCACAAAGGTCAAATTTTTCAATGTCACAACAACAAAACAATAACATAAACAACAACAACAATAAACCACACTCAACTACTCCCACCCCATACTTAAAACCGAACACCGTCCCTAAAGTGTTCATAAATTCAAGATAGCACAAAAGTAGCGGTGAAACTCCCGATCAATCGGGTTTTCAATTTCTTCGTCGTGCTGTCAGTCGTTTCATCCCCATATCTAAACCGCTCGCTTTCATCTCGACTCACATTCGAGTCCTCACAACAGAAAGCTTCCTCACGCGCTGGGACATGCTATCTACAACCCACAAAGTCATCCCACTTCCAAGATGTAGCTCCGAGCATTTTCACTGGGCGGGTAGTCTGCCGAGCGCTACGCCTCATCTTTCTGTCACTGCCCTCCCACTCTACAAGGCAATCAAGTAAGATTCGCATCCCAAACATGCTATATATTTATCATCCCGAGCATGTCGCCGGAGAACTGCCCGTGGGAGTGGGCGTGGTGCCTTGGTTTGGTGATCGCCCAAGGCACGCTCTCCATCTCATGGATGTAATCCAGTGGCCTCTTCTATCGATATCCAGCCCTCAAAGAACGTGGTCGCAAAATCACCAACCTGCACTCCATGCCCTTGATGCAAACGGCTCTCTTCATGGCGAGATGATCACCGCCCAACATTTCCATCTCCGCACTCTTCATCGTGGCATAAACTAGCACAGCCACGATCCTGGTGACATCTATCACGTGGGCACCCTGTGGATCGTGTACAATTTGAGCGATCCCCGCTTCCCGCTCATTCGAGAGCAAAGGCGTTGTCGACGGTAGCCCTCTCCTTATGCCCGTTCCACCGCGTCGCTGAATCCTGCCCACACAAAGTGCGTCTGATATTCGCATGGGGCGGAGCATGCTCACCGCCGGAGTGGCTACTGGCGTTCTGTGGTCCCGCGCCTCAAGATGGCATTAAGGTGATGGGTCAAAGGTGACAATCGCCCCCTTATCTCGACCTGTGAGACCGCTGTGAGTGTCTGGGTTTCGGGCCACAGAACTCCCGGTCGTATGGAGTATCGCACTCCTGGGTTTCAAAGCATTAAGTTCACTGCTAGCACAATCCTAAGGTACTATTCTCAAATTCTCAGTTCAAATCCACTCCCCGCAATGTGCCTCAAGGAAGCATTTGTTCTCATTATGTTTGGCATACCATTTCTTCCTTTTCAAGGCCACCCATCTAAGCCCGTATTTGTTTGCCACAATACATGGAATCGCTGGTGCCGCTGACCTGTTCCGGCCTAATCCTCTTCTCCCGACGCCCGATGCAGATGCGCCCTTTCCTTGTCTTGCTCGTTCGACATCGTCTCGCCAAATCAAACGTATACCCCAATGTTAGTTCAAATCAGCTCAGCTTCAACTAAGGTTTGGCCGAAGTAGGGGCCACCCCCACACTTCTGGGCCTTTAGCCACAATTAAACAATTCGGCAAGACAATCATACGTTCCAATTTTTAGCAATCAACATGCCCTCGTGCATTCGCCAAGTCGATGGAATAATTACTATGTACTACTGCATTTCGTACGCCTAATCACAATATCACCATCGATATCATTACATCACATACACTTAGCCAAAATTTCTTCAACAACAACCTACAAGAATTCATCAATTTAATTTTCCAAAATCTCTTGTTTATTTAGCATATTCATCTATATTCACAACATAATCCAATCTTACCCAATATGCACAACCCAATTTTTTCACATTTTCAACCCAATTTAGTTTCTTCCTATTCACATACCAAACCTCTAAATACCAATTTCACAAAAATTAATCACACATGTATTTATCGAGTTCATATAATCACAACGATACTACGAACATCAATCAACAATAACTTAAATGAATTCAAGCTTAATTTTGAGGTTTAGGGCAAGGTTTACTTCACCATGCTCAAAATCAAAAATTTAGGCAAAAATTTGGTGGTTAAGTTCAAGAACATACCTTAATTCGATGAACTTCAAGAAAAAAAGCTGAAGAAACTTTGATCCTAGGTCCGTGTCACGTTGGGGAAGGGGGATTTTTTAGGGTGTTTGTCGCGAGGGAGTGGGAAATGGGAAAATGGTGGGAATTAGTTAAAAAGGGTTTTTTTGCGCTGGTTACCCAAGGACTATGTGACCCGACGCGACCCTCAACGTGTCAATGCAGGGTAACGCTGGAGCACTTCTCCATGACAAGGATTCATCGCGTAGGTGTTTTGGAATTTGGTAAAAATTCGCCTCAACGTGTCACGGAGGGATTACCGCAGCTGATTACCTGAGCCATCGCGTAGGCTCACCGTTTTGCGCCTTTATTTTTTCTCACCTCAATTTTTTTCTTTGCGATCCTTGCATTTTTGCCCTCCGTTCAACCTCGAAATTCATCTCACAACAAGAATTTGGTTAGAATTACAAAGTTTCAAACACAAACGCAATTTTTTTTAATTATATTTTTATATATTTTTTTCTTTTTCCTTTTTTTTTTCTAACTAATTATACCTCGTATATTACAATAATTTCATGAGTTGCCTCCGTGCGCTCGGTTTACCGTCGCTCGACGCCACGGGTCAATCATCTCTAGAGGACGACGCCTTTTCCGAATAACGCCCTCACCCCAGTCCCGTTATCACGCTTCAATAACCGAGAACGCGGCATTTTGATCTTCGCTACAACTCCAGCTTTGGGTGTCTCGACCCATGAATTCTACTGATCTCGCGAATCAACAACCCGAATAATATCTCGGCTGATCACGCACATTGACAGCTGATGGGGCTCTCTCATATACTACCAAGTTTATGGCTTCGTACATCGCCAAATACCCACTCCTGTCACGCGCTCGCATAGTTAGCCGCTACGCAGCTTCATATCAATCAATGCTTTACTCTAAGGTTAAGAAAGACGTCCAAATAAATGAGACTTCTATATCAACAAAATCCAAAGATAACAAAATCTACCGAAGATAAATAGCCCACTCGCACTAAAGACGCCCTCCACAATGCCATCCTGGCTCGCCAAAGTTAACGATCCGCTAACCGCAAGATCACCGTAGCTGGTCTAGGGACTACCAGCCCCAACTTCTGGAATACCGATGTTCGCACTGTCAATGCCTTCCCAAATCGCATAACTGCGAGCTCCTGGACACTTTGCCCAATTGTAATTTGACTGTAAAGCTCCCAAGGTCCTTGAGCTTTGTGGGCAACCCGTTCGTATCCGGAAGCACCCGTAAGCGCCACCGTAGCGTACTCCGTCAACCAGCTTTTGTTCGCTACTTGCAGGTCCTTGATATATTTTGCATACTTTCTGTACTCCCGCAAAACATCAACAAGCAGGCAAATTAATGTGTAAATTCGTTAAGCACCTCCATGAATTTTTTTGAAACACGCTTCCTCCTCAGGTTTCTTTAATCTTTCGGAGGAACGGGCGGTGGTCTCTCTGCTCAGCCTTCCTTCTTCTTCCCCCTCTCAATACCGTGTTCCTCTCATTCTCCACCGCTTCCCGACCGCCGAGGGGCGGTCTTTTCCGGTTCCACCTCTCGAGCAAACCACCTGTTGGTCACCGTATTTTACTTGCTCGGGCTCAGTCGCGTCACCGCGCAGTCCTCCTCTCTACTGCAGCCTGGAGCTCCAGCCTAGTTGCCCAAACCGGTACTAAACGCCAGAGCTAACGATTGTTCCTTACATCTATCGTCAATTTCACATAAACAAGAACAGCTTCAAGTTAGCTATCATCAAGTTAATATTTCCTCAATGCTTGGTGACGGTGAAGCGAGGAGGTGCATTGTTTGCCACCAGACAGACCGGAGCAACTACGTCTCCTTGGATTTCTCTCGCGCCCCGATTCGAACTCCTTCACGGGCTGCTACTACCCAAGAGAAATTCGACCCACTCCTCCAATTAGAGTCAGAGTTTCGTTGCTACATCACAGATTATTTCTTGTACATTACCAACAAAGTTCACCGAATTCAGATTTGCACCACAACACCCGCCCGAGTGTCTATTACTACCGCACACTTTGCCACTCAAATCTCGCGCACTACATTAATCGGCTTCGAGATCGATTCAAGCTCATTGGCTGCCGGGTGTTGAGTTGACTCCCGTAACGCTACCTATCTCGTGCAAAATGATACCGTAAACCATCCACTTCCAAAGACTCCCGCCGTTTCCTCGTTCCTCCTCTTAAAGAGTCCGCATTCCACTTTGTATTTCGCGAAATACGGTTTAACAAAGTATACAACTCCTCATAAGTTCTTTCTAGTTGCTTATCCCCGCCCGTCGAGTCTAGCAAAATTTTTTGTATGTGGTTCCAAACCCTATGAAAGTACGCACTAAAGACATCATCAATCGTAATGCGAGGGACAATCTGTGAATACGATTTGAATTCTTTTCCTGCTTGATACGCATTCTCCCCCTCTCTTTGTTTAAAACTTAGAATCTTACATCTAAGTCTCGGCCGCTTACCCACTTTGAAAGCAACCGTATCAAAAATTTCCTTTGAAAGATCCCAAGTGGTGATGGAATTAGGCAAACAATTTTCAACCACCTTTGCTTCTCCCAAGAGTGAAAATGGGAACAATATAAGCCTCGACGTAATCGATGATACTCCAACGGGATGTAAGAGTCACTTATCTCCAAAAGTTTTGGAGATGTTGTTGTGATCCTCAGTGGGAGACTCCGCGGACCGGGCCACGGCAGCAATTGCACCATAGTATTCTCGTTATACCAAACCTCCCTCCCGGCCTGCTCATAATGCTCATGCAACGTTGTTAGCATGCGGGATTGCCACTTCGCGAACCGCCTAGCTGCCATTTCCTGGCACTAACACGCCCCCCATGTTGGTGGATTCGTTGCCGCCCGTGATGACCCCCGAGCAACCGCAACTTTTTCTCTGTGAGCTTTCCAGACGATGGAATTGTCTTCCTGGCCCAAGTACGAACTACCATCCTTGTCTTCTGTCGTTGTTCAACATAATTCAATATCCGCAAAAGACAAGCTAAGATCAAGCTGTCGCATCTACATAGAAATCGTAAACTAACACTTAAGAAAACAATTTTACTTCATTGCCGTCCCCTAAACGGCGCCAAAACTTTGTTCGCGCTGCTGGCAACTACACGCAAGTGCACGTGGTCGAACAAGTAGTAAAACAGCTCAAGTAAGCTGGGTATCGATCCCACAGGACCGAACCAAGGTCCGAATTGAGCGTTAATGAACTCTAACTCTAAAATGCATAAACAATTTAAAGAAGATTTTGAGAGTTTGTTTCCTAACTATACTAATCTAAGACAAAATTTGTAGTGAGTCTCGAACTATAGTAACGAGCAAGCCGAGGCTAAAACGAACATGCAGTAGCCAAATTTATCGAGATACAAATCTACAATCTTTCTTCTATTGCTAGTCAAGAATTATTGCCTATGAATAGAAACTTCGTATTCTACCCAACTTAAGAATCATGAACCTTCAACCTACTTTTCTGTGATAAAAGAAATTCATGTTCTAGCCATACAAACCGATTCCTTAATTGGACTAATACAACTTTCGCATATATTTCTATTCCGAAGGTAAATCAATTCTCAATTTTCCCAAACTAAGAAGAGATCCTATCAATTCAC
The DNA here is from genome assembly GCA_018107945.1 of Datura stramonium. Classification (NCBI taxonomy): domain Eukaryota; kingdom Viridiplantae; phylum Streptophyta; class Magnoliopsida; order Solanales; family Solanaceae; genus Datura; species Datura stramonium. Next base: position 60,574 of record JACEIK010005944.1, read on the forward strand.
AACTTTCCAATTTCTTTCTCTTCGAGCTAAACCCATTTTTAGATATATACAATATCACAAACATTAATGCAAAGAAGAACAAGAATCGATGTAATCATCGAGGAAAAGATGAAACCAAGATGATCAATAATTACATTCCACTACAAATATTCTTAACCTCGCAAGAAAGGAATTTAGTTTCGTGGATTAAACATCATCCAACGAGTGTAAATCATACAAACAATTGAAATAAAGGAGAAAGAGATAGAGAAGAACCCTAAGATTTTCAGCCCCTCAACCGCCTCGTAACCCACGTCCCCGTCAACTAAGTCGAATAATTAAAAATGAACCTAAGTGTGCTATTTATACTAAGGAATTTTCACAGCAACGTGTGGCCGAGTGCACGCGGAAAGCACCGCCTTCGTGACACCCGAGCTAACGCTGATTCTCTTCGGGAATCGTGTCCTCAAAGATTTAATCCTCAAACAGGTTAATGACATGCAACGCGGCTTGGCCAATCTCGCCACAATACCGACGCGAACCTCATCGAATTTGATGTTCCGGTGTAAATACGCCTAACTGCCACGACTTGTATCGCTGGGTTGGCATTCTCCGTGTCACGAGGCAACGTGGAGCCTCACCGAAAATTGCCAAAAAACACATCCGGGTGCGTAATGCCTCCGCGATGGAAAGCGTGACATCGGCTCCATCGCTGAGCCCCTTTATTTCGTCGTTTTTTCCTCGGCTTTTTCAACGCTCTCTTCCGAGTCCTTTCCCGACTTCTCCCAATACGCATCTTAGCTCCCTAAAATTACATTTTTCCTGCAAAACAACACTAATCATGTTGGTTAGTATAAATTCACATTTTAACTACAAAGTACACGAGAATGTACAAATAACGATGGATAAACAAGACGAAATGAAGCATTTGAGTATCACTTGGGCATATAATTCTGCCCAAGATCACAAATCTTATTGCTTATGCAAATGCAAATTATTTATCTCATCCACATAAAACTCGATTTCAAACAGATTATCTATTTACATGCAGAGATACTGTTATATCATGACAATCTACAAAGCAATCCATTATTACTACTTCTTTAAATCATGCTGAGATAATAATTATTTATGAAGTAAGTAGATAATGTGTATAATTGAGAACAACGATACATTTTATCAATGAAAGATATGGCCTGAAGTGTGATATTAAAATACCTTTAGTCCTATATGAAGGCAATGCTGCATGTATATCCCAATTAAAGGAGGCTTTATAAAAGGGGATGAAATGAAACACGTTTCACCAAAATTATTCTTTACACATGACCTCTAGAAGAATAGTGATATTGTTGTATAACAATCCGTTTAAGTGATAATTCAGTAAATTTATTCACCAAATTCTTACTAACTTTAACTCTTGAGAAGATGGTATACAAAAAGTTGGACAACTGAATTGTGACCTTTATCAGGAGGAATAAAATATGTGTTGTGCTCTTTTTTTCTTAACAAAAATTTTGTCCCCTTGAGTTTTCCAGATAAGGTTTTTAATGAGGAAACTAGCAAAGTGTGTTATTAGATATGTGCTCTTTTTTTCACTATGATTTTTGTCCACTAGATTTTTTCTAATAAGATTTTAACAAGACACATTATTTATTAATTAACATCCAAAAGGAGAGTGTTATAAGTATATCATATTGTAAATATTCATTACACAATTTCTTAAATAAGCTTGAATCAAGTGGACAATTTACAATTAACTTCCTTAAAAACCTAGAAACAGCTTTCTCAGGCTTCCAATAAGTAGACAACTTGCAAATAACTTTCCGAAAACTCTTACAGTAATTTTTTTTTTATAAATAAAAATTCAACACAATTCTATTTAATTATCAACTTAAAATTAAATAATATATCAATCTATTTTTTCATATTTATTATTCATATATTTATTTTATAATCTTTATTTTATAACATCACTGCCAATTGATTTATGTTGTGACGCAGAGAAATTCTGCAAACGTTTCTGAGCTCAGCATTTCTGGCGTCTACACGTCTCACAAGTCACGAGCCTGCAGCAGCGCCCCGTGAAAAGCAAGCACTGAACACTGTGCACTGTTTGCAAATTCTACATTGTTTGCAAGCACTGAACACTGTGCACTGTTTGCAATAACCGCAGTTCCCACCACGCCCTGTCTCTCTCTCTTCACGTGCTCATCATCGACTTATCATGTGACTCAACCCATTTTTCCGGCCCTGCATTTCCTTTCTCCTTTCCTGGTCTCACTTTTTGAAGTTACTTCATCAATCATTAGCTCTAACTACTTTTCCCCCTTTGATGTCACACCTCATCAAATTACCTCTCCATTGATTTAAAATTTGCTTTGCTTCCATTTTATGGCAGCCATAAGCTAATTACAGTCATTTCAGTTGAGGGAGTGTAGTCTATGCAAGCAGATGTAAATGGGCTGTTTACAGTCCAAAACTGCCAATATTCAGTCCACTATTGAAGAACCTCCTAAGGACGACATCAGAACAGATCTTGGTATCATTTTTTTTTAAATCTCTATTTCTAGTCAATGCATTGCATCTTATCCGAACATTCCACATAATCCTTTGTGTCGATTTTTTTGTATAAAGAACTTTAAGCTGGGTATACTTCATTCATCCTCTTCTTTCGGCATGTACCATCTGTCTCTTCCCAAGTGTACCCATTTTCTATTAACTTTCGGGATTTCAGAGTTCATGTGGAATATTTATTTTCCAACTCTTCTTTTAAGCAGTAGAAGAGCATGTATTAAATACACTAATATTCTTTAATATACTCAGTGTAGTTAATAGCTTTATCTCATATTGCTGTGTGGTTCAATTCCATATTTTCTTGTTGATGAAGCTAATGGGGATCAAGCGGACCAAGATAAAGTGCCAGCATTCAAGGAATTTGATCTTGCCGAACTCCGAGCGGCAACAAATGGATTTAGGAGTGAATTGATAGTTTCTGAAAGTGGTGAGAAAGCACCCAATGTAGTCTACAGAGGGAAACTTCGGAGCAACCGGCTAGTTGCTATAAAGAGCTTCTCAAAGCAGTCATGGCCTGATCCACATCACTTTGTGGTAAACCTTATTTTATAGTTTAATATTAGAAAATTTAAGTCCTTAATTATGACTATTGTATTTTTAGTCTGAGAGTGATTAAATTAAGATTTCTGCTGTAATTTCTTATCTTATATTCATTGAAACTAAACTTACGGATAACTGGCTACCATCTTGTAAAAGTTTCTTTATTTTTCCCCATCCGCTGCTTTTGTTTTTTTGAGATTGGAACATATTAGCATCTGTTGCCTAGTTATAGTTTTTGAATATTCCTTGTTCTGGATTTTTTTGAAATCCACTTCCACTCTCTTACTTTTTTTTTTTGAATTCCTGATAATAGGTTACTTTATGATGTGAATCTACTTCTGTAGATTTTTACATGTGTGTAACATGTTTCTTCTTGTATGGGACTAAGGCATAGTATTGTTGTCGTTTGTTTAATGTGTTACTTATTGTTAGACCTCGAAATTGCAATCCAGCTTTGGTGTTCTATCAGTTCCTAGATAAAATATGTCATTAAATTCTTGATCAGTTGGAAAAAATGTTAGCTAACTTCCACTGTTACATGAACCATCTGCTCCTTTTTCAATTTTTCTTCTATATTAGTCCTATTGATCTTCGTAGAAAATCTAATTCCTATCAGTATATTGCAGGCAGAGGCTGCTGGAGTGGGCAAGGTTCGACATAAGAGATTAGTCAATCTAATTGGTTGTTGTGCTGAGGGAGATGAAAGGCTTTTGGTGGCAGAGTACATGCCTAATGATACACTGTCAAAGCATCTCTTTCACTGTATGGTTTTGCCTTTTGCATTGTTTAAACATATATATGTTGAACTCCGAGGGATCACATTTTCTACGTAGTTATAGTCTTCCAATTACTCTCTCTTTTCCTTTTTAACTCTTGAAATGTTCCATCATTAACATAATTGTGTTGTTCCACTCCTCAAATCTGAAGAGATCATGCCATTCCTAGTTGACCTTCCTTGTCATTTCACTGACATTGATAAGTGCAATGGTTTAGCTAAAAATGAACAATGTATTATGCTTGTACATAATTCACCGTTGATAATGGCAGCTGAATGCATGCTAATTCTTTCTACTCAAGCATGTTGCATCAGCTGTTTGAATTTGAAGCAAAGCATTTTCCTTTCAAAACCTTAATTGAATTAACTAGCGCACAAATTTTATCTCGTACTAAGACACGGAGCAGAGGGTAAAGATTTGAAGCATCTGTTTTGGCTCTAGAGATCAATCATATGGAGTTGATTAGAGGCCAGTGGAATTCCTAGTCTGACTCATTCTTACACTAGGCAACAAATGCTTAGCTTTTTCATTTGGCTCAACAGTTGGAATTCCTAGTCTGATTCATTCTTACACTAGGCAACAAATGCTTAGCTTTTTCGTTTGGCTCAACAGTTTTTTGATCCATGTTTAACCAAATCTTGATTATCTCCTGACTAATTTGTTGATCAAGTAAGATACAAGTTGAAAATTGTTAGGTTATTGTTATTAAATGTGAACAGGATGATATGTTACAACAACAACAACATACCCTATGTAATCCCACAACTGGGGTTTAGGGAGGGTAGAGTGTATTTTGATCTTAGCCCTGACTTATGGAGGTAGAAAGGCCGTTTCTGAAAGACCCTCCACACAAGTGCAGCAAATCAAATTAGTTATGAAAAAGGAAATACGACAGCGAAGAAAACATGTCAATTAATAAGGAAGATAGTGCAAAACATTCAGAAAAAAGAACAATAACAACAACGAAATAATGCGGTAACTGAAACATAATAGACAACAAATGGTAACATATATCAAAAGCCAGAAACTACATGTATAAGGCTAATACTACGACAGACATGGTACTTCCAGACTCCCACCAAGCCTAATCCTGTCGAAAAGCGAGACAAAACTCAACTACCTATTAATATTCTACCCTTGTTTGTGACTTCCATACCTCCTATCTAAGGTCATGTCTTCAATAAGTTGAAGCTATGCCATGTCCTGTCTAATCACCTCTCCCCAATACTTCTTTATGCTACCTCTCCCTCTCCTCATAGCTACTACATTAACCTCTCACACCTCCTTAATGGGGCATCTGTACATCTCCTTTTCACATGCCCAAACCATTTCAACCTCGCTTCCCTTATCTTGTCCACCATGGAGGTCACTCCCACCTTGTCCTGGATATCCTTATTCTGAATCTTATTTCTCCTAGTATACCCACACATCCATCTCAGCATTTTCATTTCCGCAACTTGCATCATCTGAACATGAGAGTTCTTAACTGGCCAACACTCTATTCCATATAACAAAATCAGTCTCATTACTACTTTGTAGAACTTATCTTTGAGTTTTGGTGGCATCATTTTATAACACCAGACTCTGGAGGCGAGCCTTCATTTCATCCACCCATATGATGTGTGACATGATCGTTGATCCCTCCATTTCCTTTGATTAAAGACCTAAGATACTAAAAAAACTCTCTTGGGGATGGCTTGTGTATCAAACCTCACTTCCACGCCTACCTCATGTGATGCATCACTAAACTTGCACTTCAAATATTCTGTTTTGGTCCTGCTCAATCTGAACCCTTTAAACTCCAGGGTTTGTCTCCAAACCTCCAACATAGCGTTAACTCCACTGCGAGTCTTTTCAATCAATACTATGTCATTTGCAAATAACATATGTTATGGCACTTCACCTGGTATGGTGCGTCAATTCGTTCATCACCAAGGTAAATAAAAACGGGCTAAGAGCTAATCCTTGACGCAACCCCATCTTGACTGGGAAGTGCTCCGAGTCTCTTCCCACTTTCTTACCCGGGTCTTGGCTCCATCCTACATATCCTTCATTCTTGGCTCCATCATACATGTCCGTTATCGCCCTAATATAAACCACCAGTACACCTCTAGCCTCCGTGTAGCTCCAAAGGACCTCTCTGGAACTTTGTCGTAGGCCTTTTCTAGATCAATGAACACCATATGTAGGTCTCTCTTCCTCTCCCTATACTTCTCCACTAATCTCCTCACAAGATAAATGACTTCTGTAGTTGATTGCTCCAACATGAATCCGAACTGGTTCTCGGTACTGGAAGCAACCCTCCTCACCCTTATCTCCGTCACCTCTCCCAAACTTTCATAGTGTCGCTTAGCAGCTTGATATACCTATAATTGTTGCAGTTTTGGATGTCACATGATATGTATGTGATTAAGAATAAATCCCTCTAATCAGGAGATTTGTCATTAGGAAATTACTTGATAAGTGCAAGGTAGCATTAATTCATCGCCTTGCCTTTTCAAAAAAGAAAAAGAAAAATTGTCACCACTTTTATCCTTGTAAGTACCTGGTGCCTCGCACTGTAACACACAATAGGCTGGTGGTGCTTGTGATTGTCTCTGTTGTGTGGCTTCTTTATTTAGGTCACACAATCATCCCAAATTGGCAGGTGGTGTCTGTTTATTCACAACACTCGTGGACAGCGACCAAACCCAACACAGAATGACAGTTGCTGAAAAGTACACGGTGTTGATATTTTCTTCTGGCTTTGTTGGTAGTGCACAGCTAATAATTCTCATAAATGCTCTGATTCTGCACAAGAAATAAGAGAAGGATAAGAGTTCAAAAGAATGTGTGGAAACTAATTTCTTAAGTTTCAATCCTTTTATATGCATTTACTTGCCCATTTACAATGTACATAGCTAATATATATGGGACACTAATATTATATTCATCAAGTACAACCATTTATGCAGAACTACAAAACAAGTAGCTTTTCAGGTTTATCTATGATCATTGCATGAGTTTTGGCTGTTGTGCTGCAGGGGAAAAACAGCCCTTGCCGTGGGAGATGCGTGTCAGAGTTGCGTACTATATTGCTGAGGCTTTAGATCATTGCAATTCTGAGAACAAAAAAATATATCATGATTTGAATGCTTACAGAATTCTTTTTGATGAGGTATTCAAACTTCAAATACAGGAGTTTCCTTCAATCATTTTCTAGTTCTTTTAATTGGATTGTACTGAACAACATTGTTTTCTTGTGCG
>JACEIK010005944.1:67752-97908 GCA_018107945.1 Datura stramonium
CTGATCAACTTGTATAGGTCGTATCGTTTTTCAACGGTCCGCTGGTAGGTCAGGTCTAGCACTACAATGTCTCTATATGCTAACCAAACCATAATTTGTTATATCGACATCTATTAGTCAATGACCTGATCACTATCCATTAGAGTATTATGGCGATATCACTTGATAAACAATTACTCCCTCGTTCTCATTTCATATGGCAGTGTTTGCTTTGACAAGGATTCCAAATTTATTCTGATTGTGTATCATATATTTGGTACTGGAAGAATATAATACAATGATGGTTTAAAAGGTAGTTTGATAGGGAAAATATCACATCAAAGTTAAAAACCTAAATAGTTGGATGAATTTGAATTCTTCATAGTTGTAAAAGTTCTAAATATTATAAACGGAATGCAGTATAAATCGGAATTCTAGCAACTATGACTTAGCATTGGTTACTTGTGAAGCTTATAGTGATATAATTTCTTTAAGAAATCAAGTTATAACCATGATCAGGCATAGACGCTGGGAAATTTAAATTGATGAAACTAGAGAATATCTTTTGAAATTGATCAATTACTTGCAAATTTATCTTTTGGTTGTTTGAGAACTTCATACCAATAAAGTATGCCAGTGTGGCTTAACGGGTCGTAATTAATAAATGATAATTGATACCTAGGGAATTTGGTATGATATTAAACATAGTCTCATAACTTGTAACTTTGCCAATTGCTTTTTTTGCAAGAAAAAATTTCTAATATATAACTAATTTCCTATCTCTCTCTCCCCCACACACATATCTAACATGCATCTTATCTGCTAACTCTTGCAGTTCTGCGATTTTCACTATATCTTGTGGTTTTCAGCGGCTTGTTCTTGATTTTGCTTAATTTAACTCATGTTGCAGGATGGTGACCCTCGACTATCTAGTTTTGGCCTTATGAAAAATAGTAGAGATGGAAAGAGTTATAGCACTAATCTGGCCTACACGCCTCCTGAGTTTTTGCATACAGGTGCACTCCTTTTCCTTACAGATTACCTGCATGAAGTAGCAGATGTTTGTAGGTTAAAAATAGGATTCCATCATTTCCTTGCAGTTGTGCTGTAATGATAATCAATCACCTAATCCATACTCTAAAGTGCAAATCATTACAAAATCAGGATTCAAGTTGCTAAGTACTTCTTTTACTCAATTTTCTTTCCTTATGCAGCAGTGGTTACCACATCACCTAACTTGGGAAGCATATCTAGTAATATCTATTAGTACCATGGACATTTTATGGATTTCTTTGATGCCTTGACACATCCAAGTTGCACGCATATTTTGTTGAGGGAGTTCAATTTATGGGACTATGTTCATATCTTTTAGTAAGATTTTCTAGTTTTTGGTATACTCCTTGTACGCGGGTGTTTTTCACCCCTTGTTTATAAAATCTTATTACTTAATAAAAAATGAAGGTAAAGACAAGAATGGTAATGGTTTTGAACATGTATACTATAGCTATGGTTATGGTACTAGGAATGATGAAGAGAAGACTATTTTAGAATTTGTTTTTAGCTTATAGTTTAGTGGTAACTAACACATATTTTGAGAAGGAAGATTCTCACCTTATAACTTATAAGAGTGGAGGTCACCATAGTCAAATAGACTATATCCTAACAAGAAGAGATGATATAACTATATGTAAGGACTGCAAGGTTATTTCAGGAGAAGCAATGACCACCCAACATATTTAATGGTCTTAGATGTAAAGCTTAAGAGTAGAATGAGAAAGGAGGCGACTTGCAAACAATCGCGAATTAAGTGGTGGGTATTAAAGGGCACTAACCAATTAGCATTTCAAGCAAAAGTGTGGTAGAAAGGGTCTGGGACTTGCATGAGGACACAAACATCGTGTGGAAGGAAATGTTAGGTTGCACTAAGAAAGTAACAATTGAAGTGTTAGGTATGTCCGGAGGTCTAGGACCTCTATCATAAGTATCTTGGTGGTGGATGAGCGAGTACAAAGAGTTGATTAAGCTTAAGAGAAATGCTATAGGAAGTTGCCAAAAGCAGAAGCCAAAGAAGTCTTTGAAGAATACAAAGAGCTAAGAAGGCTATTAGTTAAGCCTGAAGGGAAGCTATAGATGTCTTGTACCAAAAGCTAGGGACACAAAAAGGGGAAAAAGAAATGTTTAAACTAGCACATTTGAAAGAGAAGAAGGATAGAGATTTAAACCATGTGAAGTGTATTAAAGATGACTCTCAACAAGTGTTGACAGGAGATAGTGAGGCCAATGCAAGGTGGAGAGGATATTTTGATCAATTGTCAACTCAAACTAAGAGAATAACATTTTGGACCTCCATAATTCTTTGCACGATAGAAACTTTAGCTACAAATGTAGAATTAGGCTAGTACAGGTAAAGGATGCCATGACAAATATGAGGATTAGAAAAGGTTGTGGTCTAGATAGTATCTCCATAGAGGTTTGGAAGTGTCTTCAAGAGGTTCGAGTAGAATCGCTTTACAAGCTAATTCAATGCTATACTAAGAAGTGGTAGGCGAGTGGAGAAAACCTACCATGATTCCAATTTATAAAAACAAAGGAGATATTCAGAGTTGTGCGAACTATGATGGCGTCAAACTCATGAGTCCTACATGAAACTCTAGGAAAGAGTGATAGAGCGTAGACATCGGAATGCAACAAGATTGGCAGAGAACTAATTTGGATTTATGTTAGGTAAATCTACAACGGAGGCGATATTCTTGCTAGAAGATTGATGGAAATTTATCATGAAAGGAAGAAAGATCTACAAATGGTGTTCAAACCTCAAAAAAGCATATGATAGAGTGCTACATAAGGTTATTTGAAAGGTCATAGAGAAAAAATTCATATTAAATATATAAATGTCATAGACATATATGAAGGAGCCTTTACTAGCGTGAGAATAATAGTAAGAGATATATAGGAATTTTCAATAACAATGGGTATTCACCAGGGATTGATGTTGAGCCCTTACTTGTTTACCTTAGTTATGGATGAGCTAACCGGCACAATACAAGATGATGTCCCATGGCATGTGTTATTTGTTGAGGATGTTGTGTTAGTTGATGAAACCTATGGAGAAGCACTTTAGATAGTAAGGGTTTTAGGATAAGTAAAAGTAAGACCCAATACATATATTACAAGTTTAGTCAGCATGCAAAGAGTGAAGTCAAGGTGAGACTAGACGGGATTGTGGTGTCAAAACGCAAAAAATTTAGATATTTAGGCTCGTTGTTTCAAGAGAATGAAATGATAGATGAAGATGTTACTCATAGAATTAAAACTAGATGGTTGACGTGGTGAAGTGCTATGGGGGTGTTTTATATTAAAAATATGCCTACGAAAGTGAAAGGAAGTACTTCTATAGACAAGTAAAGGATTGACAATGTTATATAGTAGTGAATGTTTGGTTGCTAAAGTTTGACATATTCACAAGATAAGTGTTGCAGAAATATAGATGCTAAGATATATGTGATGCCATACAAGATTAGATAAGATCAACAATGATCACATTCGCCAGAAGGTGCAAGTCGTACTCGTTAGGGATAAAATGAGAGAAGGGCTCTTGAGATGGCTTGATCATGTCTTGCGGCAACCTATAGATAGTGCTGTTCGTTGGTGTAAAGCCATAGTGAGGTGAAGGTTTTAAAAAGGGGATGAGGTAGACCTAAAATCACATGGGAGAAATTGTTTAAGAAGATCCACGTTTTCGTGGGGATCAATATAGTTTAATCTAAAAATAAGACACCATTGAAGAAAAAGATCAATATAGGTGATATCTACTATTGGAGAATAGGATTTAGTCTTGTCAGAGAAATTCAAATATTATTATCATTTTTACCATTATATATATACACGCACACACACACACACACATATTTTCACTTTTTTTAAATTTTTGTATAATGAGTTGAATTTAAATGGAGAAGTGAAGATTCATAGCGCTGTGGGGATCAATATAGTTTAATCTAAAAATAAGACACCATTGAAGAAAAAGATCAATATAGGTGATATCTACTATTGGAGAATAGGATTTAGTCTTGTCAGAGAAATTAAATATATTATTATCATTATTACTATTTATCTTCAGTTCTTTATCAGTTTAATAAATTTAGTTTTTGTGTTGTTTTTTTAAATTTTTGTATAATGAGTTGAATTTAAATGGAGAAGTGAAGATTCATAGACAACCTCAACTTGTTTGGGACTAAGGTGCAATTGTAGTAGTTGTAGTTCTCTCCTATGTCAGAACCTTCTTAGTTTAGGTTTATATAGAAGGACAGTGATGTTGAGGTGAGCTTAGATGAGAAATGCTGGTGCCTAAATGCAAACTGATATCTAGGGTCGATGTGTGAGGAGAATGGTATGATAGATAAAGATATTACACATAAAGTAAAAATAGGATGGTTGAAATGGAGAAGTACTATAGAATATTATGTGAAGAAGGATACTTACTAAAGTGAAGGACAAGTCTTAGTAACAGTTATAAGACCAACAATGTTATACGAGAATGACTGTTGGGCCACTAAAGTTCACTTATATCTACAAGATGAGTGTTACAAGTGTCAGAAACAGAGAAGACACAAGAGAAACTAAGAATGATTGTCTTAATTTGTTGATTCAATACATCATATTACATTAGTATTTATACACAAGAGAAATAAGAGATAAAAGGAAGCAAATTATTCTACACTTAATGTAAATCCTACCAAATATTCTATAGTTAATACTACACAATATTCTACAATAAATATAAAATATCTCTAAGTTATATTTTCATGTATCTAGAATATCTTTATTCATAATTTATCATATCTAAAATATCTCTATTCATAATTTATCATATCTGGAATATCTTATATCAAGTGCTAACATCCCCCTCAAATTGATGCCGGTGGATCAAAACATCAATTTTCCTACTAGAAACCGATGACGTTGTCATGTCATTGATTTTGTAAACACATCGCCTATTTGAAGATCACTGGATACATGTGGAAGAATAATAACTCTTTATCTACAAATTTTCTCTAATAAAATGACACCACTTCAATATGTTTGGTCCTTTCATGATAAACCGGATTGGTAGCAATCTGAATGGCACTTGTGTTGTCAGCATGGAGAGGAGTAGGACTAGATTGAGGAAATCCAACTTCAAAGAAGTAAACCACGAAGCCAAATAATCTCGGAGCAAGCAAAGAGACATTACTAGATATTCGTACCGTTGAAGATTTTGAAACTTGGTCTTGCTTCTTGCTCTTCCAAGATATCAAGGAATCTCCGAGAAACATACACCAACCCGTGATCGAGCTGACTTGAGTATTAGGACAACCAGCCCAATCGGGAATCAATAATAATGTATTGCTGAATATGTGAGCCACTAGGAAAGAACAATCCATGAGTACATGTTCCTGAGAGATATCGAATGATGCGACGAACAGTCACCAAATATAGATGTGAGGTGAGCCCGCATAAATTGACTAACTTGTTGAACTCTAAAGAGATATCAAGCCGAGTAATAGTAAGATAATTTAGGCTCCCATTAATTGCCGAAACAAAGTTGGATCAGAAGAAGATCTCTTTCATCATGACGATACTTAACATTTAATTCCAATGGAGTATCTACAAAGGAAGATTCTTGAAGACCTAAAGCAATCAAATCCCGAGTATATTTGTGTTGGTTTAAGAATACACCTAAAGAATCATAATGAACTTCCAAGCCCAAAAAATATGTAAGAGTGCCAAGATCCTTCATATGAAAAGAATCCTTAAGCTGCTGTTAGAGGCTAGAAATTAATGAAGAATCAGTTCTTGTGATAATAATATCATCTACATATACCAAAAGAAGAACACAACCAGTAGATGTTTTCCGAAGAAACAAGGATGAGTCATATCTACTCGTTCAAAAGAAAAAGTGAAGCAAAGTAGATCGAACTTGTCAAACCAAGCCCTGGGAGCTTGTTTAATCCATACAAAAACCGCTTCAACTTGCAAACATCTGATGTAGGTGATGAAAACAAATAGATGGAGGTTTCATATAGATATCTTCTTTGAGATCACCATGGAGAAAAGCATTTTTGACATCCATTTGATGAAGAAGCCAACTTTTTGATGCAAAGAATGACAATAATAGTTCGCACGGTAGTCATTTTTGCTATCGGGCAAAAAGTCTCCCCATAGTCCACACCATACCCCGTTTGTTACCAAGGACCACCAATCGAGCTTTGCACAGATCAAGTGTTCCATTAGAATGAAGTTTAATTGAACAAACCCATTTACATCCAATTGACTGACATTTGAAGGACAAGGAACAATCTCCCATGTGTTATTTTCTTTAAGAGCCAAAAGTTCTTCCTTCGTGCTTTCGTCAACATTCAAGCTTGGAGTCTGTGAGTAACCCGTTGGAATAGAGATGGATAAAGTAGAAGAAAACCATATCGCTTAGAGTTCGAGATACTGTGATCGCCGAGAGGCTCAAGAGGAGTAGGTCCTTGGAAGAAATCTAAACTTGCCGCCTCGTATGTGCATGGCGGATCAATTTCGGGATGGGGGTGTTACTGGGTCAGCTGCTCATACACAAATTCAGGTTTGAACCGTTTTAGAAGAAGATGATAAATCTTCAAAAGTTGGAAGAATAGAGGGAGAAACAAAGATGACTAACATGAGCAAAGAAAGAAATATCGATTTTTCAAAGAAACAACATTTCTAGAAAACACGAAATTTGTTAGAACTTGATCATAGCAAATAAAACCTTTCGTGAAGTACTATAACCCATAAAGGCACATTTAGTGAATTAACAAAAAGTTTATTGCGTTGAGGAGGAAGATGACAAACAACACAACTAAATGTATGGAAAACTATCATATCTAGGATTTTTGGTGATAAAGACGACAATATGGAGAGTCAAGATTTAACACTTTAGATGGCGTACTCATTAATTAAATAGACAAAGCAGTAGACAAAAGCTTCCCAACCCAAGATTTAGATGGGATAGAAGACTCAATCAATAAAGTACGAGTGACATCCAAAAGATGATGATTTTTACGCTTAGCAACCCCATTCTCACGTGGTATATGGGCAAGAGCGTTGTGGGAGACACCTTCTCAAGCAAGAAATTATTGAATTCATGAGACATATACTTCCACCGTAATCGCATCTTAATAGTTTGATACAAGTAGAAAATTGAGTCTCAATGTAAGCCAAAAATGTCTTGAAATATGAAAATACCTCGCATTTAGAATGGAGAAAATACACCCATGTAAATCGACTATAATCATCAATGAACGCCACAAAGTAATTTTTCTGAAATGAGCATAAGAAATAATTATGAAATGCCCCAAACATCACTATAAATGACATCAAAACATTGTAGCACCCACTACAAAAATTAGGAAAAGGAAGAGTTTTACTTTTGCCTAATTTACAAGTAAAACAATCAAAGGGAAAGTTGCTGAAATTGGTTTTCGATTTCTCAATAAACCAGAATTTGATAATGAGATAACACAATAGAATTTGGATGTCCTAGATGCTTATGCCAAATCTCGCCTTACTAGCCGTAGAAGTACAAGCAAAAGATAGAACACGAGAATGAAAAAACATATAGGAAACAATCTTCCAACTTTAGGACCTCTTCGCGATTATCGTCCCCGAGCACTCCGATCCTACACACAAGGCAACCATTACGAGAAAACTTCACATCACAATTGTTATCTACCAATTGACCAACCGAAATAAGACTAGTGGAGAGCTTTGGTGATACAAACATTCTTGAAAGTTTCAAAGAATATCCCCAACCTTGGTAATTGATAAATTACTACCATTGACAATTTGAATTTGTGATGGACCGTGATACTCATGAACATTTCTTAGCATACTAGTTGAGTTGGTCATATGATTGGAAGCGCCTTAATCAACAAGCCAAAAATTGGGTGTAATATCATTACCAGCCCCAAAGCCAAAAGTACCACGATCATTTGTTGTACCATTTCAGAGTAAGAACTTGTCCCGCTGCCGAGCAGCAAGTCGGTTGGTAGTTTCAATGGAAGATGAGTTATCAGAAGTGGAACCAATTGTCCCAGCTTGAAAGCATTGATCCTGCGATTTTGAGAACATGTGGGGCACTCCTTGATGATATGCCCCTGTTGTTTACAATAATTGCAAAAGTTCTTACCACAATTGCTAGCAATATAACCATATTCCTTGCAACTGTAGCACTGAGCTTTGCTCATATCCCTACCCTTTCCTTTTCCTTGAGCAGCAAATGCTATTAGTATGAATGTTTTCTTGTTTGAAAACATTTTGTGTGAGAAGACGTTGTTTTCACGAAGTAATTCCCTCAAAAATGTATACATCCAAGAGGGAGATGGGTCACGATTCATCAAGTTAGAGCGAACAATCTCAAAATCATGCCGCAATTTCATAAAATTGGTCTCGCTGCTTTGCTCATGAACTTCTTTGAATTATAGAGAGATTCAAGCAGTATTTTAGCATAAACAATATCAAAGGGAATTCAGCCCATAAGTTCTCAAATCCAGTAAAAATAATCTTGAACAGAGAGACCCTTATATAACTAGCAATCTCATAAGCTCTAGCTGAAAGCGTCTACGCTATTGTCTGGTTATAAACCCTTTGTAACACCCCACATAGCCTGCGCCTTGTATGGCCCGAGATTAAGAACAAGAAGAGGGTCAATTGACCCTAAATCCATGTCATCACCCGAGCATCTTTGACCTTCCCCCGACCTAACTTTGTGTGATCGGTAGGAGCAGGATCACTACCATCTATATGGCCCCATAATTCTTTTCCAGTAACAAATAGTTGAAACTGAAATTCCCAAGATGGACAATTTTTTTCAAAGAAACGAACACCGAAAGACTCAAACTGATGTGAAGTCATGTTTTTGAATAGCGAAAATAAAAAACACAATGATACGAAAAACAGCTAGAATAATCATGACCAAGAGTCCTAATGTGATTTTAAGACTAATTGTTGATGAACAACCAAGAAAACAAAAACTTTTAAAAAGAAATTGAAAGTAACCACAAATCAAGAACTCTATGAATCAAAGAAGAGAAGACTCTGATACCATGTTAGAAACAAAGAAGACACAAGAGAAACTAAGAATGATTGTCTTAATTTGTTGATTCAATACATCATATTGCATTGGTATTTATACACAAGAGAAATAAGAGATAAAAGGAAGCAAATTATTCTACACTTTTTGTAAATTCTACCAAATATTCTATAGTTAATACTATACAATATTCTACAATAAATATAAAATATCTCTAAGTTATATTTTCATGTATCTAGAATATATCTATTCATAATTTATCATATCTAAAATATCTAGAATATCTCTATTCAGAATTTATCATATCTAAAATATCTCTATTCATAATTTATCATATCTGGAATATCTTGTGTATCATGCTAACAATAAGATGCTATGCTAAGATTGATATGCGCTCATGCAAGATTAAACATTTAGGGTGAAGATGCAAGTTGCACATATTGAGGATAAAATGAGAGGTCGCTTGACATGGTTTGGTCATCTCTTGCATGAACCTCCAATGCACCGGTTTGTAGGTGTGAAACCTCGGTGAATGAAGGTATTAGAAGAGGACGAGGTAGACCTAAAATCACATGGAAGGAAATTATCTTGAAGGACCTACTATCTCTTGGAATAAAGTAAGAGGAGGTTGGTTGAATGTGATTTTTACGCGGCATTAGAACCAGTTCCATGTAGACCTAACAAAAAATTGGAGCACAATGGAAGAAAAAGATCTATTTAGGTAATACCAATTCTTAGGTCATGTTGAGTCATGTTAGTATGTTTACTTTAGTCCTATGCTTTTTAGAAGCATCGGTCCTATACATAGGACAGAGTTCTTGAATACCTACAAGTAAAATAAAATAAAAAAAGATCCTTCCATAATCAATAAGAAAATGCATATTCTTTGGGATCTGTTTTGTATCAAAATTGGTTTTTGAAGTTTGAAACTTGGTAGATTTTGAAAATGATTACATGCATCAGGTCCCAGTTCTTTTCTTCTGTTAAGGAATATACCTACCACTGTCTTGTGCTATTTAAGCTCACATAATAACTGGTTCTCTTATTGTGCACGTTCAGCTTCTGCATTTTGTGTTTTAACTCTATCTTTAATTAGGACCTTGGTTAAGCTGTTTTATTTACCGTAGTTGCAGTGTGAAATCCTGTAGTTTCAGAAAATTGGCATCATGCTCAGTACCAAATCTTGTTATTTTTAGGCAGGGTCATTGTGAGAGTAAATAGTGTACAGCTATGGGACTGTTCTGCTGACCTTGAGTGGAAAACATATTCCTCCAAGCCATGTACTGTACTTTGGCATACACATCTCTTTTATGATTGCTGCATTAGTGGGTTAAATTTGTTTTCAGTTTATGGTAGTTGTATTCAAAATCTCAATGTATGTCGTACGATTTAATGCCTTTCCAGTTTACCAATATGGGGCCTTTGAAAAACGTTATGTGAAGATGTAAGCCACTCTACTGAATTTTAAGTATCAAAATTTCAGGACTCTGCTGTCTAGAGCATACCACATAAAACTTATTAAAATCCATTGTTACAACTGCATGTTGAATTTTAAGGACCAAAATATCGAGTGTATATAGTCTAGAGCTTACCTCCAAATGTATAGTATATGAATTTTCCTTTATACTGTGCATGTAATTGTAACAGTATTGATGATATCATTATAAGTAAGCTGTTCACTATCCTCAATGGCTTAGAAGGTCTTCTACCGAAGTATCGCTAGTGAACAGATTACCAATTCTCATAGGCAAACGTCCCAAGTATGTTTTGTAAGCATGTTATTTTTGCGTAGATAGTGACTGTGCAATAAATCTCTAACTGTTGAACAATCATGTAATTTACTTTTTTACAGGCATTAGATTTGGATAAGGGGAAAATATGTTGTTACTAATGGATCTGGCCCCTGGAAGGACAATATGCCGATGGAAGATGCTACTGGATTGGTTGAGCTTGCTTCAAAGTGCCTCCAGTATGAGGCTACAGATCGACCTGATTCAAAGTTCATTCTTAACACAGTGGTACCCTCCAGAAGCAAGGGAGGTATCTAAGAAATTTTGATCATGATGCAACCTTTCCATTTTATGATGGATTGACCAGAGTACTTATTCACTTTTATATCCTAGGTTGCATCATATGTTTTGGATGGGGCTAACAAAGCTCCAGTAGTGCTTCCAACCATGCTTTCTCCTCTTGGAAAGGCTTGTGCAAGAATGGACCTTACTGCTGTTCATGATATCTTGCTTAAAACAGGTTATAAAGATGAAGAGGGTGCAGAAAATGAGGTGATAATTTCTTTAGCATATTACCACACATTGATGTAAGGGTAATCGGAAATCAACAAACTACATGGAAAGAAATAATATTAAGGGAAATAATCTAAAATAAAGAGGGCCAATTCGCGGGTTTTTTTCTCCTTTCCTCAGTTCAGTCTCTGTTTATTTTGGAGTCCTTCAAGTTTAGCTGTTACTTGGAAGTACACATTTTATTTACTCTCTGAAGTGGGAGATTTTTCTGGTTCATTGATTATGTGATCTTTCATGAAGCTCTCATTCCAAGAATGGACACAGCAAGTTCAAGATATGTTAAACACCAAGAAATTTGGGGATATTGCTTTCAGGGACAAGGACTTTAAGAGTGCAATTGATTGTTATTCAAAGGTATCCTTCTCTCCTTTATTCTGACTACTTAAAGAAAATCTATGTTTCTTTTGTGCTTCCAGATCCGTTTCTATATATGGTGAAGCACAACCGCATTCTGATTAACCTTATGCATTTTGTAATTCTGGTTACCTATTCTATGTACTGTGATTCAAATATTGGTGTGTGTTCAGTCCATCAGAAGTATCATTTATCATATACAAATGTAAGGCTGGAAAAAGGAAACACAACCAAAATTTTGTTCTTATTTAATGATAACTGGTGTTCGAGTTGTTAGATCTGGATGAACTAGTTGAGATGCAAAGGAATACTCCATATAGTGAATAGTCGACGAGAAATTATCCTTTTCCAGCTTCTTACTTCCTGCTTAGCCAACATGTGGATATTTCAACGATGGTAATTTCTGATATCAATTTTAAGTATTATTTAAAAGCTTAAAAAAGAAAGGAATCTTATCTGCAGAAATGTTCTTCTTTCCCTTGTATTCCCTCACTGAGACCAAACTTATTTGCTTGTGTGAAGAACCATATCAGTGTGTACTTCCAGTTATTTAAGTGAACATGTTTGTTAAGCACATTTTTCTCCCAGCAATGTGTATGCTTAAATATATTTCCAAAGAGATAAATAAGAAACTGACTAGGAGGTTTCCTTGCCGAGGCCTTAATTTGGGGCACTGCTTATAAAGTAAGTTGTTCTTATACAGTAATAGGTAGTTCCTCTTCATGGTAACCAGAGGCCTAAGAATTTCAATCAGTGGTATCAATTTCTTGCAGTAGTTACCATTGCCTGCTCATTCTAATTTGAGACTTTAGGCTATGTGCCGTTCAACTTTTGATTAGATGTTCTTCATGAGAACTGGACTAAACTTGTATCATCTCTACATCTCAATAACTTTATTGATTAACTTCGCTTGCCTAAACATGGTTGTATCTAATCTTATGATGAAAGAAATGATATTTACCATGTTTACTGAACCTTCTACTTTGACTCCTTAATCACTTAGAATAAATAAGATTAAAGATGAGAAAATTCAACTGAAGGTGGGTAGCACACCTAGAGGAAAATGAGAGAAGGTGGTCTCTGAGATGGTGATCATGTCCTCTACGTAGACCTCCAGATCCATCACTTTATATATGTTACACCATGGTAATTCAAGGTGCTAAAAGCGGACGAGGTGACTTAAATCACATAAAACAAAGATGTCCTGAAAGAACAACAATCTTGTGAAATCCATGCACTTAGAATAATTAAGCATAATGAATGAAAAGAAATATATATGTGATACCATGTTTCAGAGACACTTACTTTAGTTCATACATTCTTCTAAGGGTCTTCTAATCTTGTTAGAGATTTGTACGTATGTAGAAAAATGTAGTGAACTTCTTGTATTATAAAATTTAAATTATTGAATATGGGATTGAGACGATCTTAATGGACTGACATGGATTTATAAAGTTAGCCCTTATAGTTTGAGATTCAGATGTAGTAGTTGTTAGTTTCAAAATTCATCAAAAATTAAGGGGAATATGTTTTAGAGTCTAAATCAAAGTAATAACAAAAATATCTAAGACTCCCTCATTCCATTTTATACATTCTTTTTCTTTTTTTTAGTTTGTTCCAAAAAGGACATTTCATATTTGAAAACCATTTAACTCCAAACTTCTCATTTCACTCATAATGACAAGCTACAGCTGCTACTGAAGAACTTGTAGAAAAAGGCTTATCTCGTATTTCAGCATATCTGTACAAACAATGAGCTAGGTATTTATACTGTGTTCCCATTCTAATTTAGGGAAGACAATCAATGGTAATTACAATAAAATAAAATAAGATCTCCTATAATTAAGCTAGAGATAGAGTGCCTAGAATATCTCCCTATAATTAAGCTAGGAGATAAAATCCCTAGAATCAAGTAATCAATATCGTCTCTCAAGTTGGTACAAAGATTTTGAACATACCCCAACTTGCAAATCAATGTAGGAAAAGTTTGTTTTTTTGAGGCCTTTAGTAAGTACATCAGCCAGTTGTTCTTTGATGACACAAGAAATAAACTCAAAGATACCATTTGTGGTTCTTGTTAAGTGTCCATCAATTTCATCATGTTTTGTTCAGTCATATTGAGCAAGATTAATAGCTATACTAATGGGTATCCTTGTTGTCACAGTACAAGAAAAGGTCCCCTTTTCAGACATGCCACTCTCAAACAACTTTGTAGCCAAAGTTAAAGTTCATAACACCTGTGCTATAGCCTATATTTCTACTTCTGCACTTCTGATCTAGCAATTACACGTTGTATCTTGCTTCTCCAAGCCACCAAGTTCCGTCTTATGAGTGTATAATAACCTGATGTAGATCTTCTGTCATCTAGAGACCCAGTCCAATCCACATCTGTATAGGCTTCTATTTGGAGGTGACCATGTTTGAGAAAATCAGGGCTTTGTGGATTAGACTCCATTACTGCAAAATGTGAAGACCACTTGTATATGAGAGTCGGGTGGATCATGGCTAAATTAATCACCAACACTGATTAGGTTGCCCGGCCTTTGTGAGAGATGAATGACCTTAACCGACTTCTGATATCTCTCCTATCAACGAATCTCCAACCGCTGCTGTAGCTTGTGATTTCTTTCAATGGGTGTCGTTTGTTTGCAACCTGTAATATCAGTTTTTAAGAGATTCAGAATAAATTTCTCTTTTTATGTAGCAACCTCACCTCAAGAAGCACACACTTTCTTCATCTCAAATTCTTGTGCCAATAGCTTTCTTGAATCTGTTATTCTCTCTTTGTCATCTCCAGTCATTACTATATCATCAACATAAACTATGGGAAGAGTGAGCTTACTGTTTTGATACTGGTGCAGAGGGTATGACCAACACGCTTATTGGTAATTAAGCAGAGCATTGTCGTGCAGGATATGTCAAATCGCTCGGCTGTTGCTTGAGTGTGGCGCATGTTTCTTCCGTCTGCAGACTTTTCCTTGACTCTATTCACATCAAATTTTAGGAAGGATCCCTGTATACACCTCTTCTTCTTCCAAGTTTCCATGAAGAAATACATTTTTCACATCAAACTGTTGCAAGTCCGAATCAAGACTAGTTGCATAGGACAAGTATTCTGATGCTGTTCATTTTAGCAATGGGGAAACTGTCTCTTGATATCTCCACAAGTTTGAGTTAATCCTTAGCCACTGATTTTATTTTTAATCTTCCAGTCAAACCATCAAGTTTGTGTTTTGCAGTGAGCCCGTTTGCATCCAACCAACTTCTTGTCTAGTGGTGAAATGACAAGTTCTCGGGTCTGCTTTAACAAGGCCGTCATTTCTTCGATCATAGTTTGCTTTCATTCAGGATCTGTAAAATCTTCCTTCCAACTCTTGGGAATAGACACAGTAGAAATAGACAAGGCAAATGCTCTAGTTGAGTGGCAAGAAAACTAAAGAAACAAATGATAAGATGTTTAGTGCAAGGTGCCACTCTTTTTCTATGCTAATAAGCAAATCTAACTCATTAGAAAATATAAATAACTACATGATGAATACAAAGGGGGCATATATATAATGCTCAGGCCTCAACAGATTGCGTGACGGCTTATGCTCTCTAGTCTCTCCTGAGAGAGGTTATCAAAATTTGGTATTATCCAAATGCCCAAATAGTCTCCCTTTGAATTCTCTTCTCTAGCTCTACTATCCTGTATCAATAGGTTCACTGGTGGAACTAGGGAGAATCACTTCTCTTCCTCCTTGTTGCTCTCCCCTGAAAAGGTGATTACTGAAATAGTACTCAATTCCCAAAGGTAACATCCATATTGACAAATGTTCTCCTAGATGGAGGATATTATCCTTGCTTTGTGTTGGGAAATAACCATAACACATTTAAGTGCTCCAAAATCAAGTTTTCCAGCAATCCTAGTGTGGACAAAGCAGACACCCAAACACCTCTGAAGGATCAGTGTATTCATTCTTACCCTCTAAAGCTTTCTAAAGACTGAGAAAATTGAGGGTTTTAATTCTATTGATAAGATAGACAACTACTAAAATGGCATTCCTATTAAAGTTTTGTAGATTAATGGTAAATATATATGATGGCAAATGGTGCGTTGAGGGAAATCTTTGCAAATGAATTTGTAAACCGGCTCCGCATAACATAATTTACTGCTTTCAACTCCCTCTACGTAATTTGCTGCTTTTGGAAAAACTTTTTGAATGAATTTGATAGCTTATACTATCAAAAGATATGATTGTCAAATTGGATGACATATTGGTGAGTACTATCGAGTCTTTTAGTTTTGTAGTTTGGCAATTCCTTTTGATTCATACAGTTATATAATTAAGTTAATTTTTGATCTGTTATTCCTCCAATGGCCTCTTGCTTCTCGAAACCATGACATAAAATGATTTAAGATTTTGTTTTCAGAAAACTTATACACTAATCATTTGCTAGAAAATAACATTAACTGTTTTCCAACCTGTCAAAGGAACATCATTTAATTGGTTAACTACAACAACAATATATCCATTTATAATCCTACAAGCTGGAGTTTGGGGAGGGTAGAGTGTACAAACCTTATTCCTACCTTGTGAGGATAGCGAGGTGGTTAACTAATTATATTAATTAAAAACTATTACGAACATTGACAATATTCATGTGTCATATGGGCTCTTCAATTTCATGCCATTCCAAAAACACAGTGTGCAGATCCTCCTCCTTGATGCTGCATAGCATTAATCTCATCACCATTTTCTAACCCAAGCTTCATTGTCCAATTAACAGAAAAAAAAACTAGTAATAAAGTAAATTAAACATGAGGGTTATGAATATTTAGAGTGTTGAAATATCAAATTAAGAATAAATTAAATCAAGTTAGGAAAATGTCTTACTCCATTTACAGCCAACTTCATTGTCAAAGATATTCACAATATATAGTATCAGCGTCTATATAACAATGCTCTTTTCGTTATATGTTGTTTTTTGAAAAAATTCACTTTTTTCTAATATTCTTTTAAACTTTCAAAAACTAAAATATTTTTTTGATAAAAGGTGATAAAAAAAGATCCAAAATATTAACTATTCAAATTTTAAGTTTAAATGTAATGTCCGTCTCTATCAAATTAAATGTTCATTTTAATACTTTGTTCTACTGCCACAATATAATATCTAAGTCAGTTTAATGTTTTAGACACTTTTTCAGTCAATTATCATCCCCAGAACAATGTTTAAATAAAATTAAATTGTACAAACTTAGTATAATTTTTTTCTCTCTTAAAGAAGAGGATAAGCATGGTGAAATGCCGTTGATTATAACAGAATTAATAGGATGTTGAAATCTGATATTTGATTTAATCCGCAACCACTACGCACCCGCACCATCCCATTGCCATCCCTATAACATAGGAGATCTTTCCACTTCTAACAAATGTCTCTTTCTGTTAACAACCTCATTTTGTGCAGTAGTGTAAGGATAACTGGTTTGATGGATCATCCCATAGAACTTCAACAAACACAAAACTTTTTTATCCATGCATTCTTGCCATTGTTAGTCTGCATGTTTATCTTTGCCTCCAATACAGTACAAGTTAGCTTATGAAATGACTGGAAAGTAAGAGAAAACTTGACTTTGACCTTTAACAAACAGACCAAGTCATTCTAGTGCAACAAACAATTAAATAACAAGCCGCCCACTACTAGACAAAGAAACTGCTTAAGTGGAATCTCACGTCAGGAATAATAGTTGTATAGGAGTTGTACTTTAATTATCACTCAAAAGTTAAAAGTTTCTGTCTGGCATATTCACGAGCATCTCTTAAAACGAAGATTCAGACTCAGTCCTGGAAAACAAATTAGCATATATAGTTACTTCAAAATAAAAACAGATAGGTTCCCCAACCATTTATGACACTGCATATTGTTTGTTGAACATCCTTATTTTCTGGAAAGAAGGGGCTTGACCAGAGTTTTATACCATCAGACATGTATAAACCATCCTTTAACTTCTAAGTTGCTCGACTCTTCACTTTCGGTGTCGCACCCGTGTCCACATGACGTGGGTGTGGATCCGTACCCGATCTCGGGTCAATCAATTCTCGGGTACTTTGATCAAAATCGACCGAGGAAATTGAACAAATTTAATGATTTTCGTAATTAAACAAAAGCTAAGATGAAATTGAAGAAAAAATGGAATACCTTGTATATAGAAATTTATGTCACTCCTTTTTCCTTATCTCCTTCCCGCATTCTTCTCTTGCTTAATATTTTCTCAAGTTTTCCGCATAATATCTCATAATCTAGATTTTATAATCAATTTTTAGATATTTGAATTATTTTTAACCGAATCTCCGCACTCCATATTCATACTTACCCATATCCCCGAATCTTAAAATTTAGACCATGAAGGATCCGACTCTAGATCTGCACCGTATCGGACACCGGCACCCGAGTCCAGTAACTTAGCTGCACCTGCTATTGCAGCTCCTCTTCCCTATTTGAAGATCATAAAAACACAATGACTAGGGAAGGATTCAATTTTAAAGTTTTGATATTTGATGATGGAGCTAATAAAAAAATGTTAATAGGAAACTCATGTACCTGAAGAACGGATGATAATGTAATATTAGATATATAGACAACAAAACTTGTTCTAGAGGCAGGGGTTTGAGAGTTGGTTATTCTGACATAATCCCCTTTGATGCATAGAATGTAGTTTTGAAAGCCTGTAGAGGAGCCTGTTATGTGTCTACCTTCGCATAAAAACATATCCAAGAACTAAGGTGAGCAGTAAAGGCAGTACCTGATTGCTCATAATTAGATGTGTCAATAGAAGATGAGTCGTTTGTTCAGGTATTCTGCAAAGATGCTGAATTTCATCCAAAGAAAAAGTTTCTGCAGAAGCAGTTTCTCCATACGTTCTCACATTTTCTGCAATATATGCTTGGCTTTCCACAAATAATCACAATGTATGGGATCTTTATCAAGAGTGATTGCTCTTGGTTACTCATGAGATACGGTTAACCCAGATTACTCAGTGGGTACTGAATAAAACATAATCCCTGGTTGACTTATTTCTATTGAACATCAGAGCATACATCGAGAACTTGAACCCTAATTTGACCATTCTTGGTTCAAACCGATAGAAAATCATACTCTTTCCATGTCAATTGGTCTCGTCAACCAATTGTTGAAAGAGAACTGCATCATCAGTACATTTTTCTTGGAGGTCTTGATAGTAGTCCATCTCTTGCCATAACCCAATTAGCTCAGAATAATAATTGGTGATAGTCAACTAACCTTACTATGCATTAATGTACTTTTGGATTTAGAAAAATATGGGTAAAGAGTAAATATGTTTAGTTGAATTTCAAAATTTTCACTAGTGCCAAGCAACAAATGATGTTAGCAATTCAAGGGGGCATAGTATTTAAAAGTCGTGTCATAACAAGGAAATTATCAGAATCTCATTGATCAGAAGTGGTAATGCAGTCATAAGTGACCTAGAAAGGTACTCATTATAATATGTTTTGTTTTTTAATTTAATTTCTTTTGGATTTAAAATTCTTGATTGCATGTGTAAATTATATCGATTTTATTAATTCCTAAAATAAAAAATAAAGAAAATAAAATTTCAAACCTTTTAAATATTAGGAATTTCAAGGTTGGGGTATTTTTTAGACCAAAAGGGGGAAGGGAGGGGTATTCTTGAGTCAAAACAAGGTTGAGGGTATTTTAGACCAAAAGACGGAAAGAGGGTATTTATGAGTCATTTCCTATAGGTTTAAGGGTAATTTTTGACCCTTTTCCTTTCTTTTTATAGATTCTGTTTCATCTCTATTTCCCTGTATTTTCTTGTGCTGCACCTTGTTTTTTGAGTTCCTTTTTTGAGTGTTGGTTCTTCTTTAAATGCCGATTGACAAAGCTTCTGAACCTTTCCTTCCTAGACATACAATTGAATTCCTTCAGTATTTATAGGCCACAATTTCCTTCTTGGTTGTATCTTGTGCAACCCTTTTCAATATGTTTTTTCTTGTTTGAAATACTTTTTTCATCCTTCGGATATTTTCTGCTTGGCATTTAAGAGGTCAACAGTTAGATATCTGCTTTTAATCCTTCAATATTTTGTCATCTTTAAAAGAAAATCTTGGGTTAACATAAAAGGACGAGGTATCCTAAGCTTACAATTTACATGAAAGAAGTTGTCTAAGAAAAATACAATCTCTTTCTCAAAATAAGCTTACAATCTCTCAGAATCATGCAGAACTAACAAAAAACAGAACATGATAAATCCAAAGAAAGGTGATCCGAACTAGTTGGATTAAGGCTTAGTTGTGTTGATATATTGTGTCTGATGTTTGCTAGGAATCTTTTTATTTTGTCTAGATATTTGTGTCATAAAAAGTTGCACCCAAATTTCTAGTCTAGTACTAGAAAACCCCTAATTTGTCTTGTAAAAGATATCAAGTATTAGAAAGAAATGGGTTCAAATGGAGGGGAATGGATATCATCAAGGATTCATAATAGTTGACGTCGATTAACTTGGGATTGAAATCTGAAGTATTGTACTTTTATAGCATGAAACGTGTTTATGTTATGCATATTTTGCTTCTCTCACCTCTTCATATCATGACATGATTCTCTAATGGCTGACTAATGGCTCCAGGGTCAATTTTTATGTCTTACCAAATTCTATTCTCCTTCTCGTTTGTATTCATTGAGCCCTAACTTGTCTGGGATCAAAGCCTAACTTGTCTGACTCTTTTTCCTCACAGTTAGTGTCTATGATGTCTGTTCCTTCTGGGACTGTTTTTGAGCTAGGCGAGCCCTCTCGTATTTGATGGATGGCCAGCCAGAACTTCAGCATTGAGGGATGCTATGCAAGCTCAGGTCTGCTTGCCCGAGTGGCCTACTGCATTCTACATGCAGGCTCTTGCCCTCTCCAAACTTGGTATGGAAAGTGACGCACAAGACATGCAAATGATGGAGTCGTCCTTCGATGCAAAGAAGCAGAACAGTTGGCGCAACTGATTTGTCTCACAAATATAAAATCCTGAATCTGTGATCCTATCAAATTGTCAGAGCCAACTGCTGGAAGAGCCAATACAGGAAGGGATTATTGCAAACCAAATTTGAGCCAACTGCTGGAAGGAGTTTCGATGGGTGGGGGTTGGCATTTATTTCGAATTCGCCCTCTGTC
Organism: Datura stramonium; assembly: GCA_018107945.1. Lineage (NCBI taxonomy): Eukaryota > Viridiplantae > Streptophyta > Magnoliopsida > Solanales > Solanaceae > Datura > Datura stramonium. The sequence continues at coordinate 88,667 of JACEIK010005944.1, forward strand.
AGCATAGTACCATACACAAATGTAGAAAAAGCACTCATATGGTGGAAACCCTTGTAGTTTAGTTTCCAATGAATGGCTGTACAGTTTTTTGGAACTCATTCAGGAGAGCTGGCATTCATCATCCTGTTCAGCTGTTCAAGTCCCACGGAGGTGCGCGTACATTTGTTGTGATTGTATCTTCCAATGTGTTGACTGATTGGCAGATAGAGGTCCTGTTTTATTTATATACTAGCAAATTTATCCGCTAACAAAAGACATTACTGGAATTTGTGAAGAAATTGATACCCTGACAACGAACTGACACCATTTCTCTCTTTTATATGATAAAAGATTATATGTTTGGGTTATTTACAAGTTAGTTGATAAATTTAGTTTATTTACAGAAGATACTTGTGTAAAATGTATAACTACCAAGGAAGATTATGTAAGCCTTACCTAATTAAGAAAGGTTCAGAAAGCATCAGAAAACAATTAAGATTACATAAATTTCATCTTAAATCTAATAATTACACAAATAAAAATTATATTATTATTAGTCTTATGCCTAATGGAAGGATTGAAAATGTCCCTATTTGGTACAATATTGCCCTTCATTTAGCTATCAGGCCAAAAATGCTTTCCACATTTACGTCTTGGCTCAAGTCTGTACTTATTTTTAATGGTCCTTTTAAAATAAAATAATTAAATATTTATTTATTATATGGCCTGGATCTAATAGCCTAAATTTAAACTCTTTTTCAAATAAATAAAAAACAAGTTTTTATATGAATTTTTAAACTGACTGTCTAACTGGTTTTTAATTTTTACTTCATATACGTGGTCTTTAATTTTACCTGTAGAATCTATTTAATAATATTTTGTTGATGAAAATACTCTTATTTATGCTAATTCTTCAAGAATTTCTACTTGCTTCTCTTTATTTGTTGTCATCATCTCTCTCTATCTCTTTGTATCTCTATCTCTTTACTCTCTGAGTTTGTTTATTGATCAGCAGTAGCTTGTTTTTTCAATTCTTTTGAATTTTTATTGATGGTAAATTGTAGATATTTGACTGACTGTTTTACATTGCTTTGATTCTGAGTTCATTTGAAATTTTTGCCCTTAGGCATAAGTTATGTAATATTTTTAAGTAGTTTTAAAATTGTTTGTATAGCTTCATGTTTGAACGCTCGTGCTTAATTTGTGCAATGTTTTAGAATTTTAAAATTGTGTCCTATAGTCAAATTTTTGTCATTTTATTAGATTGTTTTGATGCACATTTTTATTATTTTAAAATTGTGCGTATAGTCAAATTTTGCCTCTTTAGGCATAAGTATGTGATAGTTGTTAATTTTTAAATAATCCTATAGCTAAATTTACCTCTTCGTGCATAGATTATGTACGAGTTATTGATCTTTAATATGCATTGGTAGCTAATTTTTTACTACTCGGGCATAAGTTATGGAATATGTGAATTTTTGAAATGTAAATTATAATCAAATTTAGTCTTTCAGTATGTCAGGTAACTTGTACATTTTCGAATTTGTGCCTATAGTCAAATTTTGCCTTTCGTGAGTATTAAGCTTTAACATTTTTAGAATTTTAAAATTGTAGTTTAGTAGTCAATTATTGCCCGTCCAAAAGTGCATACTGCAAAATTATTAGCTAAAATTGCTCTGTCGCCGAGTAGCTGATTCAGACATGTTTGGGTAAAAATATTTTAGATATTTGAAATTGTGCCTTATAGTCAATTTTTTCCTTCAAGCTGCAAGTGTTCAATATTTTATTTTACTGGTTTTGTGCATGTTGTCAGATTTTGCTGGTTGAAGCATGTGTTAGTAAAACATTTAGAATTTCATTTTGATTGCTATTGTTTTTACTATACTGATTTTGAGATATTACTTTCCTGCATAACTTTTTCTCGCTATAGGCGTAAGTTGTGTAGCATTTTCATAACTTTTATATATATATATTTGTCACGGTGATAATTTTTTAATAACCCGATGTTTTTCATTTTGCTACGTGTTATTTGATCTCTTTATTCTAATCGCTTAACTAATTTGTATCGTAGATGTTTTAATATTTTTAATCTTTTAATTAAATATTTTTACTTATTATAATTGTGACTTTTTTATTGTTAAGGTGGAAGGAGATCAATTGTTTAAGATTGAATATTGGTTTAAAGCATGTCGAGTTGAGTGGATGATTTCAATTTAACAAATTGTTACATCATCTTTTAGTGTCCCCGAGCGAGTTTGCAAAGGTATTTTTGATCTTTTATGGAGTTGGGGTGAACTTGTAACTTTTGATAGTATTTTGCATTGTTTGTTTCATCCCAAGTTGTGTCTAGTAATGCTATTTGATAAAACTTAATGTCTTTGAACATCAATGCATATATTGATCATATCATCCTGGCTACCGATTTAAATATTTTTGTTGAGATTTTGGTGGTATATCTGCTCGACTAACAGATTGCTGATGTCACGAATTCGAGTTCACACCCTAGCTGTAACACGGACAAGAAACCCCGAAAAGCTCCAAGTCGACTCCACAAAGGGCATAATCATAACATACACTTAACATCGAGCATATGGCTAATAACATAAATAAGCGGAAGCTAATAACACGAATCTAATATAACCAACAAGGACAATTTAATAATATTTAGATACATAGTTGAAACTGTCAGACAAGTCCAAAGCTTCTTCATTAAACCCGATGAGTTGTTGGGACAAGCCTCTGCCTAACCCAAAGTCTCGAAAAAAACAAACATAATAAACAAGACATAAACCACGTCCTTAGATAATGAGGACTCACCACTAGCAGCTGGGAGGGAGGGGCGTATCTAGCCACGCGGCTGAACCTGAGACCTGAATCTATATCATGAAAGAGGCAGCACAAGAGGCGTGCGTCGCATTTGGAATGTAATTTAGCATGCAGGAAGCGTAAATACACTAACTCATAATATACATAAGAGGGAAGTAATGTAAGAACGCATTAATAGTAATGTAACTGAAATGAGATACGAAAATCTTGTATGAGATTCTCATATTCATATCAATATAACCACAATATAAAGACATACATTATTATAATAATGTACTCGATGTGCAAAAGTAATGACGGAATAATACAAAGGTACGATGCCGTGATCGATATCAAGAGTGTCAAGGGGGAGCCTCCTGACTGTCAAAGGAGCGTCCCCTCGATCATCAAAGGAAAACATCCTCGCCTAAAGAGAATTTCAGACTGTCAAAGGAGGGAAATCTCCCCCACAGCAGAGAGTCATCGATCACATTGGAGGATGTGAGTCCCGAATTAACGCAGGAAAAGGATACTCAATTGACTAGGATGTGAGTCCCGGGACAACTAAGAGAAGACATACTCCACTAACAAATAGGGATGTAGGTCCCGACCAACTAAGAGAAGACATACTCCACTAACGACCAGCTAAGCTAAATTACCGGCAGCCTAATCGTAGACAAGAATATTCACCTCACTCTCATCATGCAATACTCATTTTTGAAAGGATTAGAGCTATCTTCAATAGACTCAGTTCAAATGTTGACATATTAGCTCACAGGATTTATCATCATGATTCACATCATCACAAAACCAATTCATCATTAGATTTTAATATCTCACCCAAACGAGCATGCTATAGAGATCGTACAATACTATTCTATCATGACATTTCAATTCCGGACTCATCTCATTCAATAGGTAAATACAAGATCATATATGATTTATATTCAACCTATACTATATCAAGGAAGCATGACTTCATTTATTTAGGTTTACAAACATTTCACACATTTTTCATAATCACTTCTTTAATAACTCTTTTGGTCAACGGGCGTTTTATATTCAAAGGATTTTATAAAAATAAGTTTAGTGGGGCGTTCAATATAGAATCCACTCAAACTTCATAATTCAACAATATAGATGCAATCTAGTCATGCCCAATTAATTAAACGGGAAAACATGGTGATGATACATAATTTACCTTCAATTACGCAAAGTACAAACTCCACCACTCCCAACATCATTATTAATGACATCATCGAGTCATTAGAGTTAATTATATAATATTTTCAGCGATTTCATCATATTCATGCATGACATACGATAATCAAGCCAACAATAAACAAATCCAATTTAATACTCAAGCCAATTTATGAAGAACATGCTATACTCATGCATTCCCAACATATGATCCATATTTCAAAATAACCCATTAATTAATATGTTCAATTGAAATTCATAATCGCAGTAGATTTAGCATTTAAGAAAAAAATAGAGTAAGAATTTACCCATTACACAAATCCTAGATCATGCTTTTCTAGATAATTAAAATCAGATTTTTTTTATCTGAATATTTTGGGGGCACAAGAATGGAAGAATATCCTTGTTGAAATACCCGTACTCGGTAGAGAGATCCAACTTTGAAATTTCCCTTGAAGGCTAATGATGAGCACCTTAGTAGTTCTTGAATCTTGAGAGGAGAGGAAGAAGAGCTGAGATATCTTCAGAGAATGAAGGTTTAGGCTTGTAGAAACCCTTAAAAACGTCCCAATTAATACCCAAAACGCATATAGTTTAAAAGTTAAAAGAATATGAGTTTACAAGAATGCCCCTGGTAAATTAAAATTTTCCTGAATTTGGAGTCACGACTCACATAATGAGTCGTCGTCCCATCAAATGACTTGTCATCTCGCCCGCTACACACCGGAAAATTCACACTGTTTTATCATTCTTCAAACCACGACCAACATAACGAATCGTCACTCATTTCTAATGACTCGTTGAACCCACTCGTCAAGTGCACCGGAAGATGCTTCGGAACTTCGATTCCTCAACTCACGATCAATATGACGAGTCATTTTCTAACGACTCGTCATACACTCGTATAATACTTCACGACTTTAACTCTTAACCACCCAACGACCAACCTAACGAAGTCGCTGCCGTGCAAGAATACCCGCAGGTCGCCCCGTGCCACCGGGCTTGCCATCCCCTCCTTACAGTTCTTCACGGGTTAAACCATGACCGGTTAGGTCTCCAATGTCGTTCCCTACCTCTTCCGAGGAATTTTCTCTTGCGGAATTTTCCGCGAGCCTCATCTAAGTCCGGGGGTCCGATCTCTAGGACTTCCGAGGTGTTACAATGACCCGATACTTCAAATGAGGAATGAATCAAGTTGTTTGACCTAGAAAGTTCTTTGAATTTTTCTTTAATTATCATTGATCGTTGGATTTTGGGAGAAACACAATGATCCTATTAGATTTGTTGAGCTAGAGAAGGAAGGGTGCTATTGGGTCGTGATGAGGGTTTCTTTATCACCATATAATGAAAATAATTAATGATGATATTCTTTAACTATCTTTTCCTTGAGGTATGCTTGGTTTCAATTGGTTGTGAGGTTACTGCGCCCGTTGTTTAGCGGAGTTTGAAAAGAACTAATGGTAGTCATTCCCGATTATATGCTATCTCAATGTTCGTATGCTTTAGGGACCGTTTGGTTGTGGGGTTAGAGTTAAAAGGTGCATTAGTAATACATGAATTAGTTGGGGAGGAAATCTATGTATTATTTTATATAGGGATTAGTTGGGCAGATTTTAATTATTCATGTATTAGTTATGTAGATATTAGTTATGCAAGTATTAATTATGTAGATGTCATTTATGTAGGGTTTAATTACGTTGAGATTACAATTCATGAATTATTGAATATTTAAGTTATTGTTAATTAATATATATATTTTTTATAAATAAATAGTATAAAATTCTATTATATAATTGAATATTTTCTTTTAAAAACAGAAGAAGTAGAGGTTTAAATATACACCAAATAGTTTACTTAATTAGTATTAAACAAAACATATTTAATTAAACATTTATTAAAAATTGTATGATGTAGTATGATCCACTATTCTTTTTAGAATAGATGGAATAGTTTATTTAGTTAGTTTGTATATAAAGTTCTTTTAAAAGTAGCTATATTTTGGTATTCTTTGAAAATAATTCTTGGCTTTTTAAAATTTGATGCATTTTTTTCAAAAACTGACTTATTATGTATAGGTATGTGTTACTTTAGAAAAAGAAATGTAGTTTAATAGAGTTTGAAGGTAAAAAGAAAACACAGAAAGGGTAATTTTTTTAAATACTGAATATTAATAATTAGAGCGTTAGTTAGTCTAATTAGTTGGGGCTGTTCAAACTTTGAATTGATTAGTTCCCATTAAATAATTTAATTAAACAATTATAATTTATAAATACCAAAAAAAAACAAAACTTTCAATATTTTTTAAAAATATTTAAAAAGTAAATTGATAGTAAAGTGTAATTTTATTATTTTAATTCATGTATAGCTAATACCCACATAACTTATCTCCACCTTTTATCCCGCATAAAATTATACATAGATTTTCTCATAAGTTATGTGAGTATTAATTATGCAGGATTACTAAAACACAACCAGACATAGTATAAAATTAATACATGAATAACTTTTATATAATATTTGGAACCTACCAACCAAACATTGTATAAAATTAATACATGAATAACTTTTATCCTATTTAAAAACCAAACAATATATAAATGATTAATCAAGTTATTCATGTATTATTTTGACACTTATCCAGTAACCAAACGACCCCTTAATGTTTGGACATTAGAGGTTTTTCTTATTTTCTGTGGGTATTCACATCAGATGACTCAGAAAATCTCGCGTACGTTGTCTTGGGGTCCTGTGAAGCAAACTCATTTTGATATTGATAGCTTCTTCCATGCTAACATGTATGTGTTAGTTTTATTTCTTTTTGTCTTCTTTATTTGTTTTTATCTTTTTTTTTTTCTGTTTTAATATTTTTGTGTATTTTAGTACTTTATCACAGAGATTCAAGAGTTTTCATGTGAGTGCTCTTGTTGCTAACAATAACAAGAGGCAATATTTTCTAGTTACACTTCAATTTTTCGATGATTCAGCCTCTCCTTTTTTTTTTTGATTTTTTGTTCTCATGTGGTTTGCTCGATCACCTAGTTGATGTAAGTTTTATTTTTTTAATCTTATGAATATATTAGATTGAAAAAAGTGTTTTTCTCTTTCGTGGTATGTGAATTTTCATGTTTTCTTTTATTTTATGCTTTTTTAAAGAGTGTCGTCTCCATTCTTGAGAAGGAAATGGCTGAACAACAATCTACTATTCTCAGTCAAATCACAGTTAGATATTCTTTGCTGACTATTTTATTTTTTATATAATGATTTCGTTGTTGGTTGTTCTTGTTTGTTTAATCCTACTTTCATTATTTGTTATCTTTATAAAAGTTGGAAAGTAGATTGGATGGAGTAGAGTGTCATGTTGCTGAATTGCACAGTAGATTTGGTGATTTTATTAATCTCGTCGAGTTTAATTCAAACACATGAAGAAAGAAAGTCAGGTGTGGGCGTTGTTCAAGCTTCAAAAAGATTATTAGCTTACAAGATATATCAACTTGCACCCCAAATGGTGATGTTGCTTGTACGCACAATGAAACCTTAAATCAATTGTCTAGAAAGACTAAATACTTTCCCAGGTTGAAATGCAAATTGCAATGAAAAAGGCAGCGAAGCCTATAAAACTTAATTCATCAATTGTTGTCCAAATAGAGTATATAGTGAGATGTGGATTTATTGATTTGGGAACACCTAGTTCCTATAGTGAAAAAGTAGTATGTTTATTTGCCTAAATTATTTTTTTGATTTTTTAATTTTTTGTTAATTTTTTTATGATAAAAATTTTCACTATGCAAGAATACATTATTTTTGTAGGAAGTTGATGATCATCATTTGGAGTCTAAAGATGTTGTCCCCGGTGATGAAGGTTCTAATAAATGTCAGAAATTTGAAAAAGGAAAGAGAATTGATGAAGGTGTTCCTTGTTGGGATTTGTTACTCCGAATGATAAAAGATTGAGATGTGAGACTGATATATATTGTACTGTAGAATAATTAGGAAAGAAAAATGTTGTTTATTGATATGCCCTTTAATCTTAGGCATATTTGTATGCCCTCTTGCCATATTTTACCCATGTTTAGACTTGTTTTGAGAAGTATATTTACTTATAATTGCATTTTTTTGATTGAAAACTCTTGATAGTGAGCTAAAGAATGTGATTAGATGTTTTATAGGAAAAATATGGCGAAAATCAACCTGAAGTGAGCTAACAAGGAAGGTTCGAAGCTTTAAGTAATTTTGAATGAGTTTTCGAACAAAATCAAGTTGATGCTTTGGCTGGTGCACTGCCTCAAAGCTAAAACTTCAGAAGAAGTTCAAGACGAGTCGGCTGGTGCCTTTCGCCAGAGCAACAACTTCAGAAGATTAAGCTGTCACTATGACTGGCACCTTGCACCAGATTACCTGGCGCTGTGACTGGTGCCCCACGCCAGACTACCTGGTATTAGGACTGACACCTCGTGCCATGGCCTACCCCAAACTTTTTTTTTTAATTTTGTTTAATTTGAAACCAATTAGGAGAAGGGGGCATTTTTCACTATATATATTACTTTATGGTTTTTTTTATGATAACTTTTGACCGGGGAAGAATTAGGAGCCACCATGGAGGCTAGAGAATTTAGGTTTTATTTTTCTTCCCTTTGTTATTTACTTTTTACTTAGTTCTTGAGTTAAATTGCATAATTATCATAGTAGTTGTTCTTATATTCTTGTGCTTACTATTTAATACTTTGCGGCCATTAAAATACATCTATAATCTTGTTGTGAACCCAGAAGAAAGATCACTAAAATAGAACCAAAAATATAGGGAGTAAGATCTTTTCTTGAAGTAAAATTGAGAATTGATTTGCGGTTAAGATAGGAATATACCTAGAATGCCTTTCTTGGTTATTAAATATGAGAAGCTAATTTTGTTCACATGATTTATTCTTGATCATAGGAATATAAACATAGGATTGCATATGAATAGATGATTGGAGGCTCAAAAGACCATACTCATATAATTAACTCCGTAAATCAACAACTCGATAATTATTGCAAGAATAACGAAGGTACATACGCAACATGATTGCTAGCAATCCATAGTCCTAGATCAATTCATTTCATTGATTACGTAAAATAAAATTTGTTCTTTCTTTGGTTACTTGTTCATTAGTACTTTCTTTTATTTTTAGTTTAGATAATTATAAATATATCTTTAGATTATATCGTCTGAATAAATAAATTAGCATTAGTCCAATTTAGTAAATAATTAATGGACAAGTCCC